>CAAKHG010012091.1:0-11477 GCA_901007715.1 Dactylopterus volitans | reverse complement strand
CGCCTTTATTGTTTTTTTTTTTTTTTTTTTTTTTTTTTAAACACCGCTCCATCTCTCTGGGTTAGTCGGAGTCCTCATTTCCTGTCCTTCTTTCTCCGTCTCTCTCTCTCTGCGGAGTGGCCTGGTTTTTTCCTCCCAGCATGGAGAGGCCTAGCGGCTCTCAGCCTACCAGCCAGACCCATTCATCCTTTCGACCACCTGTCACCGCTCCCCCCTCAGCTTAAGCCCAGTTGGTTTGGTCCAGACTGATACGCCGCAGCCTGGTTAGGGCGCTTTGGAAGTTGCGAGCGTGCGCTGACATCATTGTCTGCGATTGAACTTTTCTGCCGTCGAGAGTCGGAATCAAAGTGGTCACTGAAAGCGGCCGCGATGCCGCCGGTAGATGGTTTCATGCAGAATTTAGAAGGTTTTTATTTTTTTTTCAAGCCTCTCTGAGGGTCGTCATCACTGAATACCCTCCTCATGTCCTCAGAAGAACATATCTTTGCGTTGTGGTGTGTTCAGCAGTGTGGCAGCAGGTACTGAGCAGTGACTTTGAGTTTGAAAGAACTAGTTATAAAGTCATTTGGGGAAAGGTTAATGAGTCTCTGTCATGCGCAGAGTTCCCCTTTGTGTCTCCTCACCGACGCACTGAAGGAATGTTTAATTGCGCTGTGGCGCTTCTTCAAGGTCAGGAAGACCTTATGGCCTCCGAGTCAGCTTCCATCTGCCCCGGAGGAGGAGGAGGTGAAATTATGAATTTGCTTTAAGACTGAGCTCAAGGAGGGATTGGAGGTGTTTTCAAATTTCACACACGTTGGCGGTGCGACTCTTGACCGCCTCGCGTCCTCGGGCGGCTCCAGTTGGTGTTTAAAGGTGCGGATGCTTTTTCCGGGATCGGCGCTGTCCGTCAGATTAATGGGAGAAGGAATTCAGCATCCTCTCGGCTTAATGCCCTCAAATTGGACTTCAGATTTTTTTTTTTTTTTTTTTTTTTTTTTGTATGATCCCTTTTATTAATCTGAAAAAAGCAAGCAATGACAGTGTGCCTGGAGTGCAGAGTTCAGATTAAGGAGAAAGGCCAGTAATTTAAGAGCATCCAGTAAAGCTATTAAAAGAATTGTACTTAAAAGGAGTACCGGCATTCTTGTGGCGGCCTCATATCGCAGCCTGATTTTACTTTTGGTTAAAGCCTCTCAGGTTCTGTATTGAAATATCTGACATTGATTGGATGACAAATTAACGAGAAATTGTGATATTTGTGCAGTTGAGAAATAGGATTTTCCAGGCTCTATGGTGAACACATTTTGGTTGATTTTGTTTTGTGCATTTTTTGAATTAGAAAAGCTTGATGCGAACACACAAACATGCACACACAAACCGTCCTAAAATGTGTATAAAAGTTTAAATGCTCACTTGAGGTGGGGTTTTTTTTGTGTGGAAATTTCTAAATGTAGATAAATGCAATAAATTGATTGCCACAGTTTTTGGAAACAGAGAAAATCACGATTGATCAGAGTTCCTTAGTGTTATTCAGATCATCAGATGTTTCCCCGTTGAAAGTGATTCCTGAAGTCGCCATCGCACGTTTCTCTCGTTTGATGCCCAGCGATTATTTTGTGTCCAAGATGAAACCTCTTCTGCTGCTCACCCCCACGCCACCTCCTCAAGAAATTGCGCTTTGCATGACCTAGTTGCTTTGCTCCAGGCCATTTCATGAAACCCTGCTTAATTCGCATTTTATTTTAAAAAAACAAAAAATTGAAACGGACGCATGAAAACGTACATCTAAGACATATCTCCGGCGTGTCTTAACCGCAGTTGTTTGCTTCTGCTTAAGCGAACGCCAGCTAAGATGTTAGCCTGGGTGTCTGATGACGAGCAGCCGCTCGGTGGTGATTGCACAGCGTCTTTTTATCGAGATTTGAGAAATGTAATCTCAAAAGGAGGAGGCGTACTTCCGGACGGAGCGGCCCCAGCGACCCCAATCAGCGGACATCGCATTGAGCAGGAAGTGGCTTACTCCCGGCGCTCGGACTGCATCGCATTAATTAAACCATCTGCAGTAAATAAGGCGGCGCATTAGATTTATTGCATTCTGTCTTTGACCCTCCATCTGTCTGCTGTTCCCCACCGAGCGGGAGCGGCCGAACGAACGGGCCCAGGAAGTGCTAACCGATTCTAAATGTGTCTCCCTCGCGATCGCACGTCACGCGTGCCGCACCTTATTCCTAATGAGCTGCTGGATGTCAGGCGGCCACGTCGATGCGACTGCCCGCAGCCGCTCTCGCTGGCCGGCCCGCTGTAAATCAGCGGTCGATACATCACAGCGAGCAAAGCGCTCTGTGAGCTCCGCGACCGTCCGGTTGGATTTACGGCGCCCCCCCCCCCCTTCTGGTCTAGACTTCCGAACGCTTTCGCTTCTGCTCGGCGCTTTGGAGCGGAGGTTCCGTTTCAGGAGGTGGGAGTTTGTCAAGAGCTCCGTCTGCGAGGAGGGAGCGTTTCCGTTGATTAACCTGTCAGGTTCACAGAAAAGATTAAAACAAACAAACAAACCCAAATCCCCCCTCTGTTTCCAGTGCAGCGTTTGGCTCCCGAGTGCTCGTCACTTGACACTTTCAGTCAGTTCCGGAGCTCTTCGACAACCCTCCTCGAGATGTATAACACGGAGCTGGAATTCCAAACATTCCCGAAATTTTATTTATTTCTTTGTTCCCGGCGCGTTTTTCCCCCTGCGGGTAAGTGGGAGCACAAATGTGCTTGTCAGCTGCGCCGTGCAAATCCAGAGGCAGACTGCAGAGTGGAAATACTGGATTGTGTTGTTTTAACGCCAAATACATGTTTGAACATTCAGCGCAGCACAAACAGATGTCACACAACTGTGTGTGTTTTTTTTTTTTTTTTTTGTTCGCATTCCAAACTTTTGGTGGGATGAATCATCGAGGGGCCTCACGAGTTTAGTTTCAGATGTTTTCCCTGCATCCTCCATTAGTCACCGAGTCAGGAGGAATACTCATTTGGTCCATTTCCTACTTCTGTTCAGGCTTCTGGGTGGAGGGGCAGTTATTCTGACCCGGGAAGACTTCCGGTCTTCAGGGAGGAAGTCTGGATGTTTCCTTAAATCCATCCCGCTGCGGCCGGTTGGCTAAGATATTTGAAGCGGCGCGCCACCTTGTTTTGATTGCACTTCGGCGAGACGTTATCTCGTCAGACTGGATCGGCCACAGCGTGAAATTGCCGTCGTTATCGCGTTTAGCGGGTGAGAAACCTCGCAGGGTAGAAATCCACACTTCAACCCGCCGCCACTCCCTCATTGTTTCCCAGTTCTAGCTCCCCCCCCGCTTCCTCCCCGCTCTTCTTGCTAGATGCGGTTGTTTGTCAAACACGGTTACACTGGCCTCGCGTTTCCCGCTGTATCATTTGATTTCCGCCTCGCCCGCCTCGGCTCCCGAGCCTCAGGTCCACGGCGAGCCGCACACAATAAAAGCCCGCATTCCTCCGCGCTCCCTTCTTAAACCCAGTTGAAGTGCTGACAGCATGTCTACTTCAGCCTGGATATTCTGTAGTCGCTCTCACTCAGTCATTACTCAGCTCAGAAATATGAGATAAAGTGCCCCAGGAGCTCGAAACCTCTCCGGGAGCTTCTGCATCTCCTGCTGCGGTAAAAATACACTCATGCTGTCATTTGCCTTTTGTACTGAACAAGCAGAAACTTCTTTGTTCCCCGCTCGGTTCACGTATCGAGCCCATTTGGCTCCGCTCTCTCGAGCGACGCGTCCTCTCTGGACGCCACTGCAAGTGCAGATTCACGGGCAACCAAACAACAAATCTGGTTAGCTTGAGGATTTGCGGACGGGCCGACCTTTTTGATGTGTGAACCAGCCGAGGGGCGCGGTGGGCTGCAGCGGGAGCGGGGCGGATCCGGGAGGCAATCAAGTGTCACATCTGTCCTGACGCCCACTGCTGACCTCACATCGCGGCTCTGGCAGCTCAGGATCAAGTTTATCCAGGAAAAGGCAGGAAAAAAAAAAAAAAACTCTAATCTGAACCCATCATTCAGCAGTTTTGGAGATTTTTTTTTTTTGATCCAGTTTATTTCTTCCTCCTGTTGCGCTGCAGGATTAACATGACGCAAAAGATTTAACCTCGTATAACCCAGGAAATGGAAGGCACAGCCAAGATCAGTCATAGCCCCCCTTCCATTTTTTTTTCTGTAGCAGCTTTATGAGAAATTATTTCAGCCTCGTAGTCGCACCCGCCATGTGGAGGGGGCCAAAGTGAGATAAGTGAGATGTCAGATGTGATTCCTATTAATAGTCTTTGATGCACTAATTTTAAGGTGTGGTTTTACAGCTTTAAATAACATCCAAACACTGACTTCTCAGCTTGTGCCTATGAGTGACAGGAAAGTGTTTTTTTTTCCGCCCCCTCTTCAGCTTAAATGAAAGCATGTTGCATGAGTTACGAAGCAAATTAAAGAGGGATCATCTTTCACATGGAAAATAAAGCTTGCTCTCACCAAGAATGCATGGTTACGAAGTATGAAAGTGGATTGGATAGATTTCAGAAAATGATCAATTGCAGCCAGTGAACAGCATGAACCAAGCATCACTTGCACCAGGGGATAAGAAGCCAACTTCATAACTAACTTTGATGATTATGGCTGCGCGTCTGGGAGAGAAATGGAGGCTCCGCGTGTGTTTTCTCCTCAAACATCACAGCTCTGCGTTTTGCGAGCCACCTTCATCAAGATAAAGAGCCTCCAAGAACCTGTTTTTATAGCTGAGGCTGCAGAGTCCCGCGTATCTGGAGCTTCAGCCCGTCGTGTTAGCTAAAAATCCTGGATTCTGTTCCCCCAGAATGCAACTCGATATTGTGTTTCATTAAACCCTCCCAATCTGAAAGAATTCAACCATGCGCCTCAAACTGTGCAACCTTACTTTGTAATGAAAGACTTTTCTCTTGTAAATGTGAGGTCTCGAGACAGAAACTGAAATAACTTTGATGATGTCACCATGTTAATGGGGCTGTTCCACTACATGGTACTGGCTTTACTCTACTTGCCTTTTTTGGTTTTTTATTAGTAAAAAAAAAGTCCCTGGTATCTGGCACCAGGTTCCACTTTTTTGGTGCCTGTTCTCCTGGGGTTCCAGATAAGGCCGAGCAGGTACTAGGAGGTACGAAAAATTGTCTAGAAAACACTGCAGACCACTGATTGGTCAGAGAGAATCGCCATTGTGTCATCAACGCGTGGCCAGCGTGGAACATCCTAAATGGTGCAAACACGTGTCCCCCATATTTAAACGACCAAACTGTTGTAGACGGCCGCAGTTTTAATTATTTTACTTTAAAAAGTGGCAACCAGAAAGGTCGCGGTCGACCGGGGAGGTGCAGAACTCTCTCACCTCGCTGGCCGACGAGCGACGTCATAGCAGATTTGCGTGGCGTCCCCATGACGATCAGCTACGCTGAGGCAGTACTGAGTAGCAGAGTAGAGTAAAGCCAGTACCATGTAGTGTAAAAGCTCCATAAGCTCCCCCCAGATGACAGTACTGTACGCAACCGTGCTCAGGCTCCGTACTCCCTTTTGTAATGATCAACTTCAACGTGCAAGATTATATCAGAAATGCGATTTACATTTGTTATTTCGGTAAATAATGCTACGATTACCTTCGGAGTTTCTGCAACATCACAAACAAATCCTGCTGCACAAAGAGAATGTCAGTGCTGTAATTTGAATAAGATAAACGTCGCGTCTGCCGTTCAGCGCGATTATATAGGTCAGCAACGCTGGCGAGCATATGCTCGGTAATCTCTTTCAAACGTCATGGCTCCTCACAGACGAAGAATGCAGCGTTTTGCAGTTCAGACATTAGCGTCTTGGACGGTGTTTGTTTTTTGCTGCTTCATCCACGTTCGCGCAGCTGTCGGCTCATCTAGCACGTCGCGGCGTCGGCGGTGGGTGAGCGTATGCGCACATGAGTGACTTTTCAACAGATGGCCTTTTGCTCCGAGCCCTCTGGAGGAACCCCTGCGCGCTTCCTGAGGCTGTTATCGCTCGAAACATCTGCCGCCGCGGAGAAGCTGCGCGCCGCCAACGCCGTCGCCCCCTCGCCCGGGCCAAGGCCGACCGGCGGCAGCAGCAGCTCTCCAGGCCAGGAGCTTTTAGCTGCACGGATTGCTTCTGGATTAGTTTCACACTGCCACAGGGAATCAGTGATGAGACAGGCGGTGACATAGTTGTTTTCACGATGTCTGTAGAGGCGAGTCCCCCTCCCACACCCCCAACCCCCACCCACATCTTTTTTTTTTTTTTGCTGTTTTGCCCCGAACAACCTCTTCCAGTAAGCACGTATTCCACCAGTGACCCCCCCTGCCCCCTCTCCTTGTCATGACAGGCTGTTATCGAGGCCCAGCGTCCCCCCCCTCCAGGCAGCGCTCTTTGGACTCAACTTAACGAGTGAGCCGCGCCGGGAAGAGCCTGCAGAGATCAAAGATGGCAGCAGAGTTTGGCGCGCAAGCTCTTTGCCTCAGCTTGTTTGAGGGAAGGTGGTGCTCAGAAAGGGTCATTACCACAGTTTTTTCCTGGATTAGCCAGACAAAACACTGAGCTGTTGCACGTGTTGGGTTAGGAGTCCTCTGGGTTTTTGTTTTTTTTCTTTGTGGTCTTTTTGGTCTTTTGTCAGCCCGGAAGTTTATTATTGGCGCTTCTGATGTTAACCTCTCTGCAGCGTGCGTCGCCATTCGTATGAATTGTCCAGCAAGTCCAGCAAGGCACCGTCATAAACTGCCCAAACTTATCCACACGCTCAAAATACACAGTTCCTCCTCTTTCTTAAAACCTACGCACAATATGCTGTCACTCCCGCTAAGCTGCTTTATAACTAATCACTGGAAGGGGTTAGAATCACCAACGACCTTACAATATGATATTTTTATACAGAAGTCATGATAAAATCGTAGTGGGTTCTGCGGTATCACAGTGACATACACACAGATATATTGCATAACAGCATATTATGTTTCATAGGAAAAAAGAGCCCCAGAATAATGGTATTCAAACATCATCAGAATAATGTTTGAATACCTCTGTTCATCTCACTTGAGTCATTTTATATGGCAGTAAAATTGAATCGTCAAAAAGTAAAAACTTGCCCCACCTCTCACAACTGGCTGTTGTGAATCGCAGACCAATAGGGAACTGATACTAGATGTGACTTCAAAGTGAGTGTGTTGTGTGTTTCGGCCGCATAATACGTGAACGTTGTGGGAAATCCTCGTATGTGTACTCACTCATCACTAATGTCTGTGCGTGTGTGGACAGCTTAGCGAACGTATTCAAGAGGGGTGGTTAAAATAATACGCAGTACATAGGAAGTATATACAATATGCATCAGACATATGCTATCTTAGTAGGTGCGTATTAATGCACATCTCCATCAGATCTCTGCTGTTATTTTTCTGTTAATGTACCGGCAACCTGCGTCATATTTTCCACTCACTGTCCTTTAAAATTGATCAACTGTTAAATTACCTTTTAATGTAAGCAATATCTGTACACTACAATACTTGTGGCATTACTATATCTTTTAATTCACTTTGTAATTACTCATAGTAATGTTCTCAGTAACAATAATTCATAGATCTGTTTAATCTACTGGACATCCAAGTATTAGTTTAGAAATATAGTCAGCTTTTCACACTCCGTCCTGAGTCCGCAATATGGCTGCCACAGGATGTGTTACATCATCTTAAATCCCTCCAGAGAGAGGGTGGTATCTGGGGACGGACGAGTCAGGAGGGGCTGAATGGATGTCTTGGTTTTTGGCCCGAATCCACCACAAACCTGACCTGGATACGCAGCTATGGATATGAATGTTATGTGATATTAACATTGACTGAATTCTTTCTTCTTCCTCTTTTTATTCCCCCCCCTCCTCCTCCCTCCACCAGGCGCAGGACAAGAGGAAAGCTCTGGAGGAGACCAAAGCCTACACCACCCAGTCCCTGGCCAGCGTGGCCTACCAGATCAATGCCTTAGCCAACAATGTACTGCAGCTGCTGGACATCCAGGCCTCGCAGCTGCGGCGCATGGAGTCCTCCATCAACCACATCTCCCAGGTCAGAAATACACACACTTACACACACACACTCCGCAGACCATACAGCTGCGACGAATGGTCTCCCTCACATTTCCCACTTCCGCTCTCGCTTCCACACAGACTGTCACTTAAATAATGTCGGGCATGGGGCCTCCGTCCTGCCCCTGTTGTGTTGCCGGTCTCGACCGAACGACACCGCCGCCCGCCCGTGTGTTTTTGTCTGACTGACCTGCTGGCCGGTTCCTCCGCCTTTTACAGGTGCACTGACGCATTGCAGAACAATTTCCTTTCACCACAATCAGCATTATGCGTTGGGTAGTGAGTAATCAAATTAGTACCTGCATAACTGCACCCTCAACACCCAAACAATTTCATAACTGCTGTCGCTCAGATGCGTTGCATTTATAAGATTGAGCCTTTGGGACGTCCCCCTTCATTTATAACATCCAAGAAAAACAACAAAAGGGCATTTATTTTTTCCCCCCTATTTAGACATGTTTGTGGCCATAAAAATAACAGATCCGCAAATTTCAGATGTTAAATCTTTTGAGATATGAATTTCAAGTCTAGATATTTTTGATCTAAACATTTGGCGTTTGTGTTATTTGAACGTAAGTGGACTATTTATTGGGATATTTAATTGTTAAAGGAAAAACAATTCATCATTTTTAAGGACTGTTGTCCTCATAAGCAGAAAACAAAACTGAATGGTCAATAAACTATAACAACATATATAGATTTTGTCAGTACATATTAATTTGACCAACTAAACTTTGTACGAATTACGGTTATAAACCTGAATTTGATGAGAACTTTAAGTTTTCAGGTGCTGACAGAGCCAAAATAAACATTCCTGTCTGCTTTCTCGTCCTCTGTTACAACATCTCCATTGATTTTTTTTTCTTTAGAAAACATAAAGTCGCTATTGTTATATGCACTTTAACATACTGGCCTTGAGTTTTTGACGCATGTTGCCTGCTGCTCCCTTTTGTGTGGTTGTTCTGATAAGGCTCGTCAAAAACCTTTTGATATTGTAGAAGCCAAAGTTGTCCCTTTTCCCAACCTTTTCCTAACAACAGCAGGAGGCTCCTGCCATGTGCAGGTAAATCCAGCCGCTCATCCAATGAAGGCATTAAGAGCTCAGACAAATCAAACAAAGAGCTCCCGCCATGTGGCACCTTGCCGTTCAGACCTCAGAGGCATTCAGCAATCCGAGAACAAATGCAACACTCATCGCTGAAATGTAAAATAACTGTTGAAAAAAAAAATTCAGAAACACGTGGAGGCAGCGGGCATCAAATGGAAGGAGAGGTTCCTCGAGCTGTGTCTTTCCCATGTCCGCTATCTGTGTTTTTCCTGTGACAGAGCTGAGCAATGAGTGCCAGAAATTCCTTCAGGACACACTGAAGGTCAGATTTTCAGCCAAATGGAGGCAAAGAGGACTTGTGGGACCGGAGGGCTCGAGAGACGCAGGGACGGCAAATCAGACGGAAGGCAGAGTGGGCTAGCGAGGTGGATGATGGCGAGCAAAGGAGGCCAGACACACAGGGGGACCAAAAAAAAAAGAAAGAAAAAGGCATATTTACACTCCTTCAGGTTTTGAGTCAATATCCCGACAAATGGCATTCAGCCAATAGCAAGGTCACCATGACGCCGCTGCCTGCCTCGGTCTCCATGACAACCCCCTGGGCCAGGTTAGAAAAGCATGTGAAACGCGGTTAGGCATGGCGCTTTAGATGGGCAAAGAAAGCCATTTCTGTGCTTCCAACTCCGGACTTAACTTGCATTGTTTGACTTTTCTTGTCCACTGCGAGCGCTTGTCACCGTCTCCTCGCTTGTGCCTGGGAAATTCCATACTTCCTATGCTAAATTTAAACCCCTCGCTCGTGCAGCCTCCCGAGATGAGCCGGGTAGTGTGACTTTGGGTCAGCTGATAATCAACAAAGAGATGTTTTTCCTCATTTCCCTCGTTTTGTTTGGCAGAAAATTGAGGCAACTGGAGTTAATTCCCTTCTGGCCGATGCTCAATATTGCTATAAAAACAACAAGCTGCTCGTCGGATCATCTCTCTCCATTTTGCACAACTTTTCCTGCCCAGTGCCAGGATGTGACAAACAGTTTTAGGCAATGTGTTTGGTAGCAATGAAAACTGGAAAATATGTATATTTCTCATTATCGCTTTCATTCACAACATCTTAATTTTTGTCCTGCTTTTTTGTGGATGAAGTGAGAAAAGAGATCTTCGGTGCGTTTGCTTTAATGGAGCGAATCTGTGTTTTGATAGTAAAGAGGCAGGGTGGCGAGCTATGCAGACTGTGGGTGTGTTTTATTGCTCCCCCCGTCCTGTTTAGCGGTGGATCATTACCATGTTGCACTCACTGCTCATGGGTATGAAATTGGCTTCGGCCCCTTGAAACCAGAGCTGCATTTTGCTGATGCAGACGGAAGCTTGCAGGTTTGCGTCAGTTTATTAGCGGAAAAGGATGGGATAGGTTCTCTCACCTCTGAAATATGATAAATCGTTCCCAGAGAGAGAATTTCACATCCCCGGGATACCAAAAAAAAAAAAAAGATATACTTGAATATATTTAGATGTACCTATCTGGGCATTTTCAGTTTTCATATTTCATTGGAGGCATTTTGGCCCCACGGCTGTGGCAGGAGATGACTCTTGAGGCTGGTGTTTCAGTCAGTGGAGGGCGAGACGTTGCCTGGCGTCATGGCAGTTTCCTTTGGTCGCCGCACAGTTGCAGTGGGGTTCAGTGTGGTCAGGGTGTGTCTGCTCGGTGGTGGCATCTCGCTGACTGGAACCAACGTATCGTCCTGAGACGCACGCCAAGTGCATTGTGCTATATTGTTCGGAAATGCTATGTTTTGCAAGGCTAAACTGAGAAGGATCCACCGGAGTGAATCCTTTAATTGACAGGTTTTCTTTCTCTTTCAGCGCCTGTCGTGACGCGGCTGCTGAGGTCTTGCAGCAAGTATGACTTGGGTGCCAAAAAAAAAAAAAAAGTTTCTGTGTCTCCCGCCGTCATTGCCATTCACAAACTTGCATCCCGAGGCGGAAGGGCTGACAGGAGAATAGAGTAGCTCGCGGGGTTTCCACCTTGTTCTGTGTGTGTGAAGTGGCTGTTAAGAGCCTGCAAACAGGGAGCGCTTTGTCTGTCCGGCGGAAGAAAATGCCAGGCATTGAGAACCTCTCCGTGATAACCCAAATGAAAAGAGGAGACGGGGAGAATGGAGTGTGAGCGTGTGTGCGTGTGTGCGTGTGTGTGTGTGTGCGTGTGTGCGTGTGTGCTGGAGACTCGAGTTCATCTCTGCAGCTTTTTTTTCTTTTTTTTTTGTCTTTTAATTTCACAGAGACGAGATGATGCCACGCGGATCCCGAGTGGGCGA
>CAAKHG010012087.1:38109-50736 GCA_901007715.1 Dactylopterus volitans | reverse complement strand
CCATTAAGTTGGGCGGAGGAGGGCAGGAGGTATTTCCAAAAAGTTGTTGGGAATAGTGTGTCAATGTGTCACCCTACTGGGATGAGACACACTTTGGAGGGTGTCATATTTTGGCCAAGTAATGACTGCAGTGTCACGATCAGACAGCGGCTGTTGTAGGGAGGTAAAAAAAAAAACGACCACATGATCCATCAAGAACTTGAATGACCCAGATTTCAGTGTCTCATCCAGAGCAGTTGAAAGGCTGGTAGGCCTACAGACGTTATGTATTTACATTAGTGCCAATGATTTTGAGCTATCACCCTATATGCATCTTATTCTTAAACAGTCGCTTTACTCGCTGTCCAGGCAGTCGTTGATTGAATTTCATGTGGGGACAATATGGAAATGCACAGCTTTTAGAATCGCTACGGATCCGTTTGTATCCATCGACCGTTTATTTACATTTTTAATGTCATCGCGGAAATGCAACTTGAGTTCAGCGATCGGTCGGGGGAAAAACATCTTGAGCATTCACAGGCTGAGAAACGTCAATCCTCAAAATTAAAACATCTGTAAATAATTCTTTAAAATGGGTTGGCTGCCCAAAATAATCACCTGAAAATACTGAATCACCAAGATGTTAACTGATGAATTACAGATCCCAAGTGTGTTAAATTGCTGTAAGTTGCTTTTTTATATTATAGAATAGACATGTGTAGTTACCCTAAATCCTGGGTTTAAAAGCAAACCTGTGATTTGTAATAAATAAGCAGAGCATGAGCTGCAGCATCCAAACTCTAATAACTGACTACACAAGTAAGTAACTGCACAGCTCCTGTTACTTTGGCTCTCTAGTTGTGACAGTCAATGTATCATTTGTCATTTGTTACATATTTGAATGTTAGTCTTGTTTTGCGTTGCAGCTATCAAGATGCTAACTTCTTAATGCGTATTACAGTGTGTTGCTGGTTCCATCATGTTGTCTTGTTTTATGCCTGTTATGTGACACTGACCAAAAAGGTGTGTACCATGACACTGAGTCATCCTTGACTAAAATTAGTAAAATATTTGATTGTAATGTTTACGAAATTAATTACTTCACACAAGTTGTAAAGCTTTATCAGCGTAATTTGTCCTAAGAGCTGATTTCATGTTATGGCGTGCAACTTACATAACCATTTGATGACATTTTGGACATATTTTGGACTGTGTCACAACAAATGTTCTGTGTATGTTGTACAACACTAATGTCTTGTTTTCAAATAATCACTCATTGATTACATGGACAACAAAAGAATCTGAATACCAGTAAGTAAAACTGTATGCATTTGTTTCCCACAAAATTCCTCCCAAGTTTCCAAAATCAATTATTGAGATTATTTTCTGGATGTTGAACTATGTTTTCATGTTTATCCTGCACTCCCCATTTCGTTGGTGTGTATTTTGTTTTACTGTTCTTTTTCCCTCTCAGGTATCTTGATTTTTTTCTTTTAATTTTGGGATGCCTTTGATTGTTTTGTTTTTTTTTTAGTTCAAAATAGTTTGTATATTTTTCCATGGGAAGTGATTTGTGTGTCTAATCGATTGACATTATAAATTCACAGAAAAGGTCTGACCTTTTCTTGCAAGTTTTAGTTGTTTCAGCTTTTTTTGCATAACTGCTATGCTATATTAACTGTAGTTGTGATGTTTATTTTTTTTAAACAAGTTCCTCAAAACAAAAAGTTTACATTTTGGAAAATTTTTTGCATTTTTGCAAACATTTAGAGGAGAATATTGATGATATTAATGTCATTTCTGTTCATTCAATATAAAGCTACTGAGCTTAGCTTTGCGTGAAGACTGGAAATGAGGGGAAACAGGTCCAGACTACCCGTTTCTCTCTCGTTCCAATGATCATGCTAAGCTAACCAGCTGCTCAATCTCACCATCTGACTTTCAGCAGGGCCGTCAATTTTCCAAAATGTCAAACTATTCCTGTAAATTTGGGCCTTTTGCCGCCTTGTTGTGATGCCCTGTTTACTGTGCTCTGTAGTGGGAGAAGGAGACCCTACCTATACAGGAAACGGGCGATCCACAGAGGTCGACCTACCTTTCCAGATGAGATGGCAGAGATCTCAACAGGAGCTGCAGACGAACAGCCGCTCAACGGCTCCAACGCCTTCGCGAACCGCCGCGAGAGGAGGAGAAAGGTCAACATGTCCGTGTGGGAGCAGAGGGCCAACCAGCTCCGCAAACGTCGGCAGATGGCGAGCAGAGAGGAGCTGTTCAACAGCCCGACGGAGGACACAGTCGAGACCCCTACCAATGCTCACCACGCCCCGGCACTCTCAGCAGAGGCCAGCCCGGCTCACCTGCCTGAGTCGCCCATGTCTGTGGGGATGCCGCTGCCCGAGCCCCCGATGTCCATATCCATCCCCATACCTGAGCCTCCGGCGTCCGAGCCCCTGGTAAACCTGACTGAGGAGAAAACCACAGGAGCCAACCATCGAAGTACCGGCGGGGGCCGGCACAGGATAGCCCGCAAGTTCAGGCCCAGTCAGGGGCCGGATGAAGGGGCGCGGCACCGACGCCACCGTCACCGCGAGGCTCGCACCGAGGCCAAGAGCCTGGACTGTACCCAGACGCCACATGAGGTGATGCAGTTCAGACGATCACACAGCCAAGAGAGGAAGATACTGGATGAGAGGGAGGAGAAGGAAGACAGAGAAGATAGAGAGAGGGCAGAGGTTGAGGGGTCGGTCCAAGATGACTGCGGAACCTGCATAATCAACCCATATGCAGATGTTGGAGAAGATTGTGGCAGGTAAGGTTATTCTCATGTGCATTCTAAAATGAGCCACCATTTTTCTTGTTGTAGTCATCTCGTAACTTCATTTGATCTCAGATGCCCATGAATATTTTCTGTCTGAAGGCCATTGCACCTTTTCATCTCTCTATGTCCTTTTAAAGGATTTCTTTTAAACTGATTTTATTGGAAAGCATATTGAGTATATTGAAAGGGTTCTATCTATCTATCTATCTATCTATCTATCTATCTATCTATCTATCTATCTATCTATCTATCTATCTATCTATCTATCTATCTATCTATCTATCTATCTATCTATCTATCTATCTATCTATCTATCTATCTATCTATCTATCTAGTTGCTGTTACCATATCCATAATGACACTGAAGATATCTTGTCAAGTAAAAACACTTTCCAAAGTTCAGCTGATGCTAAGACAATAGGCGTTAACAGTAACAGTAACTCAATTTTATCAATATTTTTTAAAGGTGCCAATTAGTATCAAATTTATACTACTGTGTTTCTTCGATAGACAATTAAACCAAAAGCCTGGAATGTTTTTCTAAGAAGACAGTGACTGAGGCCTCATAGTAGCACAAAAAAAGAACAGAGACAGTTGTTTTTTGTTTGTTTGTTTGTTTTTTAACCTATATATTGTATTTGAAATGTGTCAGTAAGAGATCATGGCTTCTGGCTGGTACGGAGAAGAGAAACCATTATATTAACGTGGCCTCAAAATCTTAAAATCTCTACATGGGCATGTAAATCTTGTTGAAAAAAAAAAGTGACATTTACCAAGTTCATTATGTTAATTTAGCATATTAGCATCCAAACATTTGCTCACAAAAAGCACAAGTAGGCCTGCATCTGAGGCTGATGGGAAGGTCATTATTTTGCAGGGACATGGACGCCAGCTGTTGTATTAGAGAAACTGACATTTTGAATTGATGATTTGTGCTCGATAAAAAGTGAGCCAATCCAGTCGGGAATATTTGTACCATATTTGTACGGCATTTCTCTTGTGCTTTTCCAACTTGAAGCAACAAGTAGAAATGTCTGCCGGGCCAAAGCGGTGTGGTAGCTTTTAGAACCACTCTGTTATTAACATGGCTAAAGACACGGAGTAACTGCTTAATGCCCGCTGACATTTCAGATAAATGGATCCCTCTCAGATAAGTATACCACAAAAATGAATGGTGGAAAAGTAATCCAGTTTAGACTATCTGATACCTGTCATCTTGCACTGTTGGGGCGCACTGATCTATGTTTGCTGACTGTTCCTTTTCTCGTCCCAGAGTTTCCGACATTCCCGAGCCTCCTCAGTGTGAGCAGCTGCTGGACTGTAGCTGGGCAGATCAGGGGGACGGGGCACACCCGGACCAGTATGAGCCTCTCTGTCAAACCATCCCAGTGGAGACCGCCTTGGAGGCCACGGAGTTCAGCGTGTGCGCCATTGAATCGGAGAACCGCCCGGGCTCCCTCATGCGCGACAAGTCCAACCTTGAGGGATGCGTGGCCATCGAAATGTCCGCGCAGCCGCTGCTGGAGCTCACGCCCATGACAGGTAGCGATGCGGTCGCTTCCCACCGCTGTCATACCCTTTTACCGTGCGTCACACAGCTTGAATCGCAGTTTCACTCTGTGTCACCGCATGTAGGTGTTCTGACATCTGGTAATAGTACCTCATTAGCGGTCTCTTCTTATGCCTTTAGAGGAATCCCGGAATGAAATGAAATGATATGACATGAAATGATTTAACATAATTTGGTATTTAAAATGCCAGATGTCAACCTGTCTGAGATTCATCCCATTCCTGTGATTATATGATGGAATGCCTGGAAGGTATTTTCTGCCAGTTTGGAACAAATATCAATTTGGGCCTAAGGGCGACGTGATTGCAGTTTCATGGTGAAAGCTCACGTCGAACTCACGAGATGCATTTATAGCCATCTGTATCATACGCTGATTATGATGGAATTTCATAAAATTGGGTTAAATGATGAAATGGCGTTTTGTATCTAAAAATTCAAAGGTCGTTACATGTCAGCTCAGGCTTAAGGATGACCTGATCAGATTTCAGTGGTCAGGGGTCTAAGGTCAAGGTCATCATGACATTGCAAAGCAAGTATTTGGGCATAAATCAGACGCTGATCAGGACATTTTAGGCAAAAAAATGAATAGGATGAAATGATGAAGCGATGACATTTTCCGGCTCTTCATGGATAGACACGGGCGTTAACTGCGACTTGATGGGTTGGCGGACGCGCTCGGCAGCGAGGCGGTAATTCTGGTTGGTTGATCGGTCGTGCTGGTGACTCACAAGGTTCTCTTGCTGTCGCTGCCGCCCGTGTGCAGCTAAAACGTTTTTCCCTCCGTCCGGGTTGCAGTGAACAGTAAAGAGTTGGAGGCGTACCAGTCCGAGCAAAGAGACGGAGACGAAGACACGGAGGAAGAGGAACCTCCTGTAACCCCCAAACCTGTTGCTCCAGACAGCATGTTCATCTTCAAGGCCTCCAACCCGTAAGATGCCAAAAATTGCTTCAGATCTTTTATTTTAAGAACCAAGGCGGCAGTCCTTGCTTCTTTTTTTTCTTTTTTTTTGCTCCATTTTAACTCTTCCCTTCTACTGATCTGCAGTATTAGAAGGATCTGCCACTATGTGGTTACTATGCGCTACTTTGAGATGACAATCCTCCTCGTGATCGTGGCGAGCAGCATCGCGCTGGCCGCCGAGGACCCCGTGTGCACCAACTCGGATAGAAACAAGGTGAAATCAAAAGTTCCCTATGCGTGTCTGCAGTTTCACTCTTCTTAAATAGGATGTATATGATAGCTGAGCATTGTGGGCGAGTTGTGATCAAACTTAAAAAGATGGAGTTACTGATGCTTAAAAAATCCATTGATGTCCTTTTGGCTCCATTCAGATCTTTCACGCTTCCTGTTTGATCTCAAGTTGACATAACACCATCAACAACAGTGTGCCATGACACATTTGGTGTCACGCACATACAGGGTGAGAATCAGCAGTTTCCCGGGGAAGTAGCTGTGCAGTGTGTTCCTCACAATTCAGCATCGTGAGGAGTGTCAGGAGCAACCAAATAAACAGAAACTCATTTAAAAGAGACAGAGAGCGACAGAGAGAGCGAGGCCAACGCCAAGGCAGCAAGTTACTTGAATTTCTGTCGAATGCGCCGCAGCTAGTTAGCGGGCGTGAGCTGGCAGACGTGACATTTAAATCGCAAAAATTTATGAAGCCTGCTGCAACTGTGTCACGTCATTTGAAAGACGGGGCTTGTTTATCAGCCAGGAAGTGTCTAAGAAAAGATGCTGCGCAGTTGCGTCATGGAAAATGTAGGATCCAGCACCTTTTGGGGCTGGACTTATGCTGGGGACTAAAGTCGGAATGTCCCGGCGCTCCTTTAGTCTGCCACTCTTTTAAAAAAAACCCCATCTCTTGCCAGCCCCACAAGTAAAGATTGGTGTAATCATAAAACACCAAAGTGCTTCTTCCAAATTATTGAGAGGATGGAGTGTTTGGACATGCAGTATTTTTGGGTGATGGATGATTGAAGGCCGTCCGTGCAGACTAGGCAGGGGAGGCAGAATTTGTTATGTCCTTGCATAATTCTATAATGTATTCACTTCAGTAATAATGTTGCTTACTTGGAGATACATCGGAACACTGCTGAGTCATCGTATGTCTACAGAAAAGAACACCCTGCCAGATGACTGTATATTATTTTAAGACTTCGTGTGAATGTGTTTGCCCAGAGCTTATACTTGCACATGAAAGTTTTTAAACAAAAAAATGTGTTCTTAATGTTTTCAATTACCCAGGTCCTCCGTTATTTTGATTATGTCTTCACTGGGGTGTTCACCTTTGAAATGATCATTAAGGTAAAAAAAAAACAAAGACAAACAAAACTCTGCAACATCTCATCTCCAATTTGACAACACCAACCACACTTTTACAGTCTTACCATGGTATTATTCAGAGGGTTTGGTCCCTTGGCGTGTTAATCCATATGCGTACTTGTGGGTGTGCGTCCCCCCCCCCCAGATGATTGACCAGGGTCTCATCCTGCACGATGGCTCTTATTTCCGAGACATGTGGAACATCCTGGACTTCATCGTGGTGGTGGGAGCTCTGATTGCCTTTGCTCTAACGTGAGTCACTATACAGTGCTGCCTGCCGATGACGAATGACTGAGTCACTGCAGCAAATGGTTTCTGAGCATACAGTATTGTTATATATGACCTCCCTTCAAAAAAAAAAAAAAAAAACAACACATTCTACAGCGTCGCAAAATGCGGTCCGCTTCATTGACTGGAAGGCAGCTCAAATGCTGATAATATTGAAAACGCGCATGATCTTGGGCCGTAACTCAGATTCAGCTTGTGGATGTGAATTTCTATGTTTTTTTGGGGGGTTTCACTGTGTCATGATTGATCTTTCCAGGCCTAAACAGTACAATTTTTTTTCTGTTGTTTCTCGGCATGAACGTGACTAATAACTTACTGAACCTTCTGTGCCTTTTGTTGTACCGTAGAAAAGTGTACTGTATGTTAATTTCTCTGTTGTGAATATAGCTGTGATCCTCTGAGCTTTGCTCACGGTGTATCTCTCTTTATGCCTCAATCTTTTTCTCTGTTGTTCCTGTGGATTTTGTCACTGTTGGGGCTTCCAGGAATGTGATGGGGTAAAAATTTCAGTCACACTAAACCTAAACTTCTCCCATAAGCTTCGCAAACATTTCCTTTACTTTCACGTGTATTGATCTCCCTTTTATGTATTTGGTGGTTTTGGTTTTTTTGTTTGTTTTATTTATTTATTTATTTTTTTGTTTCCCCTAAATGTCACCAAACTGCAGAGCTTGGCATGTATAAAAGGTACATTTATTTCTTTGATTTGACAATGAATTAGTCATCTTGACCGTCAAATTGCCAATTTGTTATCTCATATTACTTATTATTGCACATTAAACATTTTTTTTTAAATTGATACAGCACCTAATCATTAACAGAAGTTATCTCAGAATGCTTTTTTATGTGTAATAGGCCTAGACTACGCTCTTTATGGTTTATAGAGTCTTAACTGTTCCCCCACGGAGAAGCATTTGGCAAGAAAACGAACAAAAGAAACCTCGAGCCGAACCAGAGTCACGGTGGGCGACCATCTGCCTCCGCCGGTCGGACTGAGAAAGGGAGGAGGTCAGAGGAGGGATCGATGAGAAAAAGATGGGAGCACATTTGGAATTACAGGCTTGGAATTGTAACAACAATGGTGATAATAATGCCAGTAGTAGTGATAGTGAAGAGCGGTAATATCATGTGATAGTAGATGAGAAGATATCCGAGATGACCTGCAGAAAGTCACAGTGGGAGAGAGTATGGAGGGGAGAGATCACACAGAGAGAAGGAGAGGAGATGCAGATCATATTCTGTTTTTGGACCAAAAATACAACAACAAAAAAACATTACATTTGTAACAAGAGCGTGGAGAAATTGCATAAATGAACTTAGTATTACATGTCAATATGAACATAAACATGAATATTAATTTGAATCTGTTACTTTTAGGGCAGCAGGACATTTCCTGCACCTGTGCACTCTAACTCCGCCGCCAACCCCAACAGTTTGAGCGATAGTTCATACTGATGTATTAATGTCATTTTATATTACAAATTATTATTGGCCATGAACAGATGACTAAATTGTGTACACATGTAACCCACTGAAGGGTGTAATTTGCACTCGTTCTCCTTGACACCTGCCAGGTTCTGTTCAAACACACTCAATGTGAAGTTCTGTGTTTCATTATCTTTTAAAATGTTTTTTGATATGCTTTTATGTTGAATTGTTTTTCCTCTTTTCTTTTTGCTTCAACCGTGTTATTTTTTTTTTTTTGT
The DNA here is from genome assembly GCA_901007715.1 of Dactylopterus volitans. Classification (NCBI taxonomy): domain Eukaryota; kingdom Metazoa; phylum Chordata; class Actinopteri; order Syngnathiformes; family Dactylopteridae; genus Dactylopterus; species Dactylopterus volitans. The sequence continues at coordinate 42,052 of CAAKHG010012087.1, read as the reverse complement.
TTTTGTTTGTTTTTTACCCTGTTTAAAATGTGTATGCGCCGTGTGTCCTGGTGCATTGATGTGTAACTGATGTGTAAATTCTTAAATGGCGCATTTCACTGCCAACAGAAACAACAAGGGCCGAGACATCAAGACGATAAAGTCCCTCAGAGTGCTGAGAGTCCTGCGACCCCTTAAAACTATCAAGAGACTTCCTAAACTCAAGGTACCATGTTAGACGCCTTGCATTCACTTTGTTGACGAAGGGTTATTTTGTGGTTCTCTGACAGATTGCTCTTGTCTTACATTTTCGCACCGCAGGCCGTGTTTGACTGCGTGGTCACATCCTTGAAGAACGTCTTCAACATCCTCATTGTGTACCAGCTCTTCATGTTCATCTTTGCTGTCATTGCCGTGCAGCTCTTTAAGGGGAGGTTCTTCTACTGCACTGACAGCTCCATGAATACGGAGAAGGAGTGCCAGTGAGTGGACGTTTCTGAAGGACTCTCACAGACCATTTTTCTTAAACCTACATTAATGTTGAACGAATTAACAAACCTTTACCTTCAAATGCTTCCAAAAATGAACAAAGCTGACAATAATGTGATTTTATGTGCATACAGCGTGACGGAAAAAAAGTTGTCACAAGCTGGTCAACTTGAAACCACAACAGGAGTATGAAGCTCAGGCTGTTATATATCCAGAACTTTTCTCGCCAAATGTAGACGCCTAAAGAAGTAGCTCGACATTTGGAAGAATACCATCTGGTTTGAGGAGACTTAAATGAGAAGATCAAATCTATATAAGACGATACAGCCAGCAGCCAGTTAGCTTGGCACAAAGGCAAGCTAGCTGGCAAACAGCTCTGCCCGCAGCGGGACCCTCACTAATCAATGCTATATCTCATTTATTTAACAAAAACAGTAGTGTATTAGCAGCCCTTGTCATGCTACACCAGGGACTACTTTTTGGCCCCATACTATGGTACCCGCATATGCCCACCATTTTTCCCACAGTTGGCAACACACTGCTGGCACATTGGCCCACAGTTGGCACATTGGGCCCACCTGGGCCCCGTAGCGTAGGACCTTAGCATGCCCCACATTTCACACTGGTAACTGGGCTCACATTTGGCTGCCCATCTGCAGACCCAGCACATGGGCCCACAAAAAAAAAAAAAAAACCAAATGGGGGGCCCAGAAATGACAAAAACCACTATTAGCCCATCATGGACTAACCCACGTGGACTCATGTTGGACACGGTCGGTTTATGGAGCTTTTTCCGAGCTCACAATTCAAAGACAAAAACCAAAGCTTGGATGATGTTCGCCTCATTAGAGGTGCTGGTATAAAGAGCAAATGAAGTGACATGATGACCTGCTGGCTTCTTTGCTCCCTGTAGAGGCTACTACATTGACTACACCCGAGACAAAAAGGAGGTGAAGAGGAGAGAGTGGAGGAGACACGAGTTCCACTACGATAACGTCTGCTGGGCCCTCCTCACACTTTTCACCGTGTCAACTGGAGAGGGATGGCCTCAGTGAGTGTGTTTTTACTCAGAACGCTCCAGATCATCGTTCTGCTGTTCGTTATGTACACCAGCTGTTGAAGCTAAGACATTCCTGCTGCACATTTCCCAGCAAATATTGGAAGATTCAAATGTAAGTTGGTGTTTTCTGCAAGATTTATTGTCAAAAAAAAAATGTTATTTTCTGCGCATCAAATTTTCCTGCCAGGGTCCTGCAGCACTCTACCGATGTTACAGAGGAGAGCATGGGACCAAGTCGAGGAAACCGGATGGAGATGTCCATCTTCTATGTGGTGTACTTTGTGGTCTTTCCCTTCTTCTTTGTCAACATCTTTGTGGCTCTTATCATCATCACGTTCCAGGAGCAGGGTGACAAGATGATCCAGGAGTGCAGCCTGGAGAAGAACGAGGTGTGGCGCGTGTAGTCGTACCGCGTACGCGTGAGAATGTGCGCATGTGATAACGAAACGTCTTCAGCTCTGTTCCTTTTTTTTTTTTTCCCTCTATCAGAGGGCTTGCATTGACTTTGCTATTAGCGCCAAGCCAATGACCCGCTACATGCCGCAGAACAGACAAACCTTCCAGTACAGACTGTGGCACTTTGTGGCGTCGCCCTCCTTTGAGTACACGGTGCTGGTCATGATCGCGCTCAACACCGTGGTTCTCATGATGAAGGTACAAAACTCTACCTCGCTTGTCTTAGCTCTTTAGCAATAGCGACTCGAGCGTTGCCGTAAACAATTTTCTGTGTCATGAGTAGAGGTTGTATTTCCTGGCCTCCAGGTAATCATTATGTACCACGCATCCCACGATGTGTGAGCTCGTAGGCAGAAGTTTTGTCTCCTGTGTCAAATTTGGCATCAAACAACATGTGAATCGAGTACAATTGTTGGGATTTTGCACTAAAAATGTTATTGATCCATATTTCAGCTCTCAGATGTGACCTTAAAGGGAATGAGGAATTTTTTTTTATTATCATCCTACTTTTAATGCCTCAAAAGCACCTATTTCATCTTGAAATAACAGCTTTTGGCACCATCAGTCACTGATTTATAATCGCGGCTCTAAGATTCTCCCGCAGAACACCTTTTTTTCTGAAATTGTACCTTGAGCGCGAGCGTGCCACATCTCCTGGAAGACTTCATGGCACCGCAAGCTAGCGAGGAATTATGAGTGCTGGGACAATGGAAGAGGGAAAAAGTCAAATGAGAACGTTGACAGAGGGAGATAATAGCAAAAAAGAGAGGCAAAATCCTTACCTGCTGCCAGTCACTCAGTCAGTGTAACTCCCGTCCGCTAGCAACTGCATTTTAACACACAGCTATTGTCTTACATACAGACGCTTTTATCAATATCCATACAAGCTACAGTACATTGCAACAGAGACCTGAGTGTATCAATAAATACTACTCCATGTTTACCAGACAGTCTAAGGATGAGAGTGCAGGAAGTTGCTAGTTACTTAGGAAATTACTAATTACTAGTACTGTTGTGAGGTAGATTAGAGTCACATTTCCCTTCAATTCATGGTAAATCACATTTCTGTTCTGTGTCCCGCTCTCAAAATCACTTGTCTCCTCCCCTCTATTAACTTCAGAAAAAGTGCTAGTTCTCTACCGCACAGCAATGGAATCAAACACTCCGCCTTCACATAAACACCAGTTGTTTCTTAGTATGGCGCCGTTGCTCAGGAGTATGAATTGTTGGGGCTTAAACGTATTAGCACATGCTGACGATGCCGTTTTTAGACAAAGGAAAAAGAACAGAAAGTGCTTATTTATGAAGATGATGTTGATGATGATGATGCTGATGATCTTGTGAATTGTTCCTCTGCTTGTTCTTCAGTACCACTCAGCTCCGACAGCCTATGACACGGTCCTGAAGCACCTGAACACAGCCTTCACTGTCCTCTTCTCCCTGGAGTGCATACTCAAGATTATGGCATTTGGTCTTGTGGTGAGTGTTGACGCAGGAGAAGAGGAGTTGTTTACATCACATCCGCCGACATGAATATCGGCTTCTTTTCTTTTTCTTTTTTTCCCGTCCGAATAACAGCCGCATTTTCTGTCCCCGCAGAACTACTTTCGAGACACTTGGAATATCTTCGACTTCATCACCGTTCTTGGCAGCATCACCGAGATAGTTGTGGATTTACAGGTGAGCTCGCTGCCAATTCGTTTTCGCAATGTCCCGACCTCAAGAGACAAAAAAAAACAAAACAAAACGACGCAAATAGCAAGATTTAAGAACAGCAGTTTTCCTTTCCAAGTTTCTCTGCGCGTGTTATGAGCCCGGCCTCCCTACACAGCTTAGGTCATTTTGTGAGGAATTTTAGCATCTGTGTTTTACCACCCTCTATCTATCTATCTATCTATCTATCTATCTATCTATCTATCTATCTATCTATCTATCTATCTATCTATCTATCTATCTATA
>CAAKHG010012087.1:27943-38089 GCA_901007715.1 Dactylopterus volitans | reverse complement strand
TTACGGATCTTCTGCATGTTTAATTTCCAGGTTGCTTCAGCGACCCAAAGCTTTTCAACATAATGCATACAATCTATCTATCCATCTATCCATCTATCTATCTATCTATCCCAGTCGGTGAACACCATCAACATGAGTTTCTTGAAGCTTTTCCGAACAGCCAGGCTGATCAAGCTGCTGAGGCAGGGCTACACCATTCGTATCCTGCTGTGGACCTTTGTGCAGTCTTTCAAGGTCGGATCCAAAGCGCTTGTCTCTTTGCCTATCTTTACATATCTTTAAATAGAATAAAACGCTCTTTTAAAAGTCTTGCCTTATAACGACGAGTTTCCCCCGTCTCTTCTTCCAACAGGCTCTTCCTTACGTCTGTCTCCTCATTGCTATGCTTTTCTTCATATATGCCATAATCGGAATGCAGGTATCCTTTCCCTGATAGTGGCATTAAACTCAAATCTTTTTTTTTTTAAATAGAGAAAAATTGATTTTTTTCACCGAAGGAACTGGTTTTGTGCAGGTGTTTGGAAACATCAAGCTGAATGATGAGAGTCACATCAATCAGCACAATAATTTCAAGACCTTTTTCAGCGCACTGATGCTGCTCTTCAGGTGGGTTTATCAAAAGATGGATGGAAACTTACGTGAACTTTACTCTTTTTTAACCCATAGATGCATGAGTGATTGGATTAGTAATTCCATAGGTGGGTCAAAAATGACCCATGTTAGAATCAATGCATTTTTATGCCATTTCTGTCATTTTTGTCAAGAATACACACCTACACACACACACACACACACAGTTTTCGATTGCCGTGTTCCGTGCAAACAGTTTTTCTTTGTTTTCAGTTATTATTGTTCAAAATGTTAAAAAGGGAAAAATAAAGATAACTCAAACATAAAATCATTCTTGTGGGCGCACAATACAAAACACAACATAGATTATTATTCTTGACAAAAATGACAGAAATGGTACAAAAATGCATTGAGTCCAGTATGGGTCATTAAAATTTTAAACGGCATCATATCAGAAACATGTTTTTTGAAGAGTACCCGAAATATGAAATGATGACAACTTTTCATTATGAAGATATTGCAAGAAAGCAACCTTCATCGGGTCATTTTTGACCCACTTGTGCATCTAGGGGTTGAAGTATATCTTTATTTGATGAAGATGTAGATGTTTGCTTAAACCACCAGGAGCGCGACGGGGGAGTCCTGGCAGGAGATTATGCTTTCGTGTCTGTCGGGTCAGGAGTGTGAACCCGACCCCTCCATCTCCCCCCTCACGACGTCCCCGGACCACGAGGGAGGCTGCGGGACCGACTTTGCTTACTGCTACTTCGTCTCGTTCATCTTCTTCAGCTCGTTCCTGGTCAGAGCTTGAACAAAATAATATTCTGTTGTGTTTTTCTCCTGTTGTCCTCATCATTATTCTGTCTACTATGCTGTGTGTAGATGCTAAACCTGTTTGTTGCTGTGATTATGGATAACTTTGAGTACCTGACACGGGACTCCTCCATCCTCGGTCCCCATCACCTGGATGAATTTGTCCGAATCTGGGGGGAGTATGATCGTTTGGCATGGTGAGATTTGATCTTATTCACTTCTTTTTTTGGGGGGTGGGGGTTTTTGTGAGGTTTTTTTGCAATGTTTCAGATCAACATTGTTGCTTGAAATAATTGCTCTTCTATCTTTATCCAGCAGAGGGCAGCCAATGTATTTGAAATGACAGTGTTGTAAAGCTTCTGGGCGATGAGCTGGCATTTTTTGTCAAGTTATGATTTTCAAAAATCGCTAAATATTCGGTGCCAAAGAACAAACACGCAATCTCCGAAAAGGAGCTCGTTTACGCTCATCTGGATAAGTTGCAAGCTTTTACGCTGTATTTCATCCTCTGCTTCTTTTCTTCGCCCGTGCTTCTTATCATCCATGTTCGCCCCTGAAGTGGGCGTATTCATTACACCGCCATGTACGAGATGTTAACGCACATGTCACCGCCGCTGGGCCTCGGCAAAAAATGCCCTGCAAAGATTGCGTATAAGGTACCAAAAAAAAAACAACTTTTCCACATCTGCGCGGTTCCCCTCAAGAACTGTCAAGTAAAATAAAATGTTATTTCGTGCTGTCTCCTCCCTGTTGTCTCTCAGAGGTTGGTGCTGATGAACATGCCGGTGGACGAGGACATGACCGTCCACTTCACCTCCACCTTGATGTCGCTCATACGCACAGCGTTGGAAATAAAAATAGCCAGAGGTCAGGATCACTGACAGGCATCTTGCAAGCATGTTATTTATGTAATATGGCATCTACAGCTGCAACTAATGGTGATTTTCGTCATCAGTTAATCTGATGATTTTTTTTTTTTTTTTTCAAATGGCTGATGAAACATTGTCAGAACAGAGCGGCATCTGTCCGTTATTTTCAGATTACGTGTTCTGCACAGCAGCTCAAATTCTCTGCAATGTTTGTATGATTTTATTCTTTAACCTTGTGACATCGTACCAGCTGTCGTGGCACGAAAGTCACATTCATTTTGTGTGTATGTGTGTGTGTGTGTGTGCGTGTGTGTGTTGCAGGTGGTGAGGACCGTATTGCTTTGGATGCAGAACTGCAAAAAGAGATCAGTATCATTTGGCCTTATCTGCCCCAGAAGACCCTGGACCTGCTGGTGCCGATCAACAAAGGTCTGGCTCTAACTGCAGACGCGATCAGTGTCAGTGTTGCACAGAAATACTGCAGCAGCAGCAGCAGCAGTCAATGACTGTAGAATGTCGTGTGTTTGCCCTCACAGACACAGACATGACAGTGGGGAAGATCTACGCCTCGATGATGATCATGGACTACTTCAAGCAGAACAAAGCAAAGAAACTCCGTCAGCAACTAGAAGCTCAGGTGGGATCGGCATGCTGTTATCTTTGCACCGTTTTTTTTTTTTTTTTTTCAAAACAATAGACGACTGACTTTGGAACAGAATTGGAAGGAAGCTCTCATACTTGTATTTGACTTGCTCCGTCCCTCTGATTCCAGAAAAGTAACCTGATGTTCAAGCGCCTGGACGCCTCGACCCTCCCAGAGGACATCCTCTCCAACACTCAGCCGCTGCCGATGATGGCCCACAGTGCCGGCTCAGCCCTGTGAGTCCATTCATGTGTCCAGTAGTATGAAATTGTATCTGTCTTTTTATGTTTTGTTTTTCTTGTTTGTTTGTTTTTTTCACTTGTTTTCTGTGTTGCGATACAGGACCAGAGGAGGCTTCGTGGCTCTGAGCCCCATCTCACCCCAGGAGCTGTTTTTGCAGCCAATCAGCTCAGACGCTGATGCCAGTCAGCAGCAGAATCTGGTAAGAAAAGAGGGTCACTGCAAGAATACAACCATAAATACCACAAGCGTTTCTCAGAGCTATCGTTTCCAATCTTTCTTATTTATGACCTCGTCGCACCAAGCATTGCCTCCTTGCATCCCATTGTCACAGTTTCCGCATACGACAACTTTCATAACAACACGCTTTCAAAGATGATTTTGGGTGGTCAAAGATTATTGTCTATTTTTTCTTACAGAAATAGGTTTATTTTACTTTCCAGTCCTGATATTCATTTTAGAGATTCCTATGCAAGTTCTGATCCAAAGGCTGTCAAACAACACCAAATAGCACAGATTATTCTCTCACAAAAACATTTAATCCTTCAGCGATTGGTATAAACACATTTTGATTAATGAAATTGCTGTGACTTTCTCAGTTCCTTGCAGAACACGGCATCGCTGGCTCTCTGTGCTGCTGCTCTTTTAGTCCCGTGGAAATGGGGAAAAAGCAAAGCTGTCTATACTGTCTGGTTTTAACTGGTCTACACTGCCTGCTAGATGAATGATACAATACTCTGAAAACGTGCTAGTGTTTGTTCCTGCCGAGGAATGTGTCCGGCCCCTAGACAGACACGGTCTGGCTCTGTTTGTGTAGCTAATGAGACCTGAACATGCATGACTGCATGTATTGAAATATGGACCCCATCTCTCCTTGTAAAATGTTTTGTTTGTCGTCTTTAACTGCTCGTCTCCACTCTTCGATACAACTTCACACTGTTTCTATTCGTCCCCCGAAGTCAGTTTTCCTGTTGCTAGTTGTTAACCTGTCCATTTTTGGCTGGAATGGCTTCTGATTGGATGGCGATGACGATGGCGATGATGATGATGATGATGGCAGTGGTGATGGCTATGTTAGATGACCCTCAGTGATGTGAAATGGCTTCTCTGCCTTCCTCTCACCTGAACTGGACCGCTATAAATAGAGGCAGTCCTGGCGGGGACGAGCCTGATTGGTGCCCTGTCTCTCCTTGCCCTCCTCTCTGTCTCTGTAATCACCTAGGTGGGCGAGTGCAGTAGGGGGATTGAAGCCCCACTCGAGCTTCCGCTAGGGAGGGGCCTGTGTGTGCGGGCCTCTTCCATGCCCCGTCTGGCTGTAGAGTCGCAGGTACACACATCTTCCATGACACGGCCTCCGTTGCTGGATCTTGAGGCCCTCGAGCGGCTGCATGGGCTCTCATGCCAGAGCGCCTTGTTCCTTACGTGCATAAGGTGTCAAATGTGTAGTTTCCGTTTGTCTTTCGCTACTTTGGGAGTCTGATTGAGGCTCGGCGATTGGCTAGAAGGGGGTGTGTTTCTTGAATGCCGGTGCCTTGCCTGCTTACCTCGATCTGCTCCACTTCCAGACTAGAAGAAAGGCTAAACTAACCTGATTAAAGCATGCGAGAGATTTTTTTTTTTTCTCCAAAACCTTCTCTTTTATGGTTTGCATCGGAATTACGTCATCTGTAAATGTAATTTGTAATATTGCGCTTGTGGGAATTCTCTGTTCTTGTTGCCTGTTTGTCCGTGCTTCCCCATACAAGCAGACGGAGGTCGCAGGCGGCTCCATGAAGCGTTCAGTCTCCACGATTGCGGATCAGCGGGTGAACGGTCTCTGGCAGGAGGAGAAAAGTCCGGAGCGACTGTATCGGCCGCGTCACAAGAGCTACAAGGCTGCCGGTCAGTCCTGCTCATCTGTGTACACCGCGTCAGGTTGTTAAGAGTTTATGTCACTGAGAAAATTCACGTGCTGCACTATAATTCAATAAAGCAGCTACACTATGAATATCGTTGCCACCTTATCCATGCCTTCCTCTCATGATGAACAGCTTTTTCTGGTGTGTTTAGTTTCTCGGTCCGAGCACTGGCAGCAGGGCGACAGGGAGCGAGGACGCTCGAAGGAACGCTGCCACCTTCTGTCTCCAGACGCATCTCGTTGCAACTCGGAGGAGAGGAGCTTGCAGCCCTCGCGCTCCTCCAGCGTGGAGAGAGCGCACACCCAGGACAAGCAGGTAGGTCAGGAGAAGCTCCGTGGGGACATCAGGAGTTTGTTCAGCAGTGTTTGTTTGCACCACGCTGCCTACAAATTAAGGCCGGGTTATTCATTCGAAAGACTGCACTGATATAAACATAATATTTTTAAAACGTAGCACATCCAATGTTTGCTATGTTTGCAAAAGTCATCAACATGGATGATATACAATACCACTGAAGGCCGACTCACTGGATGTGCCACACACACTGGATAAGTAAAAAAATGTAAAATAATACATAAATCAAACAGTATGGAAGAAGCATGGATGCAAAAGATGTATGTTCCAGTGCATGTTTATATTAAATCCTTCCATGAAATTGTTATTGTAAATGCTCAAATGTTTCCAAAGTAAAGTTGTTGTTGATTCCACCTTCATTGTTGTCAACAGGGTAACAGCTCTGACAGTCCAGTGCCCTCCACCTCAGAGTCCAGCACCCCCAGCGGCCGACGACCTTTGTCACAAACCCCGACCCGCTCTCGCCCTCACATCTCCTACTCCCCACTTGTTTGCCGCACACACCCTTCTGTCGGCGAAGATGAGGACGAACAGGGCAGCCCAGAAACCACGAGGCGAGACAAGCCCACCTGGGAGGCCCAAGAGGGGGTCGCAGTCGACACGGGGGATGAGGCCGGCCGAGACCCTTCCCCACCCCGGCGCTACCCGTCTGAGCCGTTCCTCGCCTCACAGGAGGACGACCACAGCCCAGACCCCTCCGGTCCCATGGAGACCTTGACCTTTGAGGCGGCCGTGGCCTGCAGCCTGGGACGCTCAAACACCGTCAGCTCGGCCCGTCCGCGCTTGCGGACCGGCTGGCAGGTCCCCAACGGACATTTTCGGAAACGTCTGGCGCAGACAGCCTCTGTTATAGGTTGCGATCCGCTCAGCGACACAGAGGAGGATGACAGGTGCTAGGGACAGGAGGCACAGCCTCGGGGAGCATGGGAGGGTGGTGGGGTGACGGGGGAGGGCGGGGGAGTGGACGGGTCCTCTGTGCTACAGAGTCAAGGTTAATGCGACTCGTTTTTGCATCAGTGCTTCAAGGCCATGAGCCCTCTGAATGTGTGATAAAACGACAAAGACCAATACTTCCTGAAACTGTAGTTGCCAATTCACACAGAACACTGACTAATAAAGAAAAAAAAAATCTATTTCCTGATTTGTACTTGATGACAGAGAGTATTAATTCATTTCAAAGAGTCACAGGATGGAGAAAATGAAAGAAAAAAAACGGATGGCGTCAATAAGTATTCTCATTTCTGGCCATGTTCTGAATGATTCAGTGTTGCTCTTAACAGTATTTATCTGTGGAGTGTGTGAATATGTAACTACATTTTCTTATAAATTAACTGTTTTGTAAATACGTCATTTTCATCACGCCATTCATAAATTAGACCAGATCTAATACATAACCAGACAAGGTGGATACTAATAATGACTCAATAATGCTGGATTTTCTTTTTTTTTAACAATATGAATGAATGAATGTGCAGGGCAGATGTGCTGCCTGATTTCCCCCATTTTTCTTTTTGACAATTCCTTTTGTATTAAACATGATAGGTTATGATATGAGTGCACTTATAGAATAACATAGAGAATATGTTTGTTATGTCGTCCTGGGTTCACTGTAAATCATTGCTCCATCAACTCTTGAACCTTTAAAATTGAAATTTTCTTCTTCTTCATCTTTCAAGACAACATCTTCCTCTTATTTTGGTTTCGCCGGGACCCTTTAAAATCCCCCACAATGACACTGTACATACCATTTAATGATGAGATGTGTGGGGTGTGAATTAGACCATGAACTGACATAAAAACAAATCAATCTTTTATCTATTTTCACTTTTTTTCTTGTTAATACTGTATGAGTCATTGCAGTCAATGACTGTAGAAACACTGTAGACACACCATTACACATTCGCGTCACAAACTAACATTACTCTATTACTTACTAATAATGTACAGAGAAATTCTGCTGTTTGTAACATTTAGAGGAAAAAAAAACAGAATAAGCTGATAAGCTGTAAAAGTAAAGGAATCTTTGGAATGTTCATTTTAAGGTTTGTGTATTTGTTTTATTTGCCTGGCGAAGGCCAATTCTGTGAAACTCACTTAACCAAAAACATGGAGATTTGTATCATAAGTACCTGGAATGCAAATACTTGTGGGTTTTTATGTGTACAATAGCTGTATATACAAATAAAGGTGTCCTGAAGTTGACCGATATCGTTGTTATTATTGAAAAAACATTGATAATTGAGACATTAAAGCTCTGAGCAATAATAACTCACATAACAACCCTTTTACTTTACCTGTGTGCTTTTGTTCCATTTATGGTGGAATCTGTAAATGTGGATCCTCCTTAATGTTGAGTTACGCATTTACACATCATCAAAGCTAATAGATTTTCTTCTTGGCATTCTCCCTTTTCTAACGTAATATTTAATGTGTTCTAATTAAACACAATCATCAGCTAAATGGTTCAGCGTGGTAAACAGATTTGCTAAACAGACGCTGTATAATGAGTTTTCCAATCAAATGCCGCTCAAATGTTTTCACAACATGTAGATTCATCCTCGCGTTGTCAAGCAATGGGGTTGGAAAATAATTATACATAATTTGATATACTGGAAACAAATTTCAGAAAAAAGAAACCGAGCACTTTTTTTTTTTAATGTAGACATGAAATGTTAAATGCTTGTACTTTATAGAGTTCTGGTTTATTACATAAACGTTTTGAGTAGCTGAGTGATGCACTTAACAACCTTGTTACTGCTATTTTTAATAAACTTCACCTTTTGTGAGCAAGCAGGTTCCAAAAAAAAAATTAAGCCGAGAGAGAGAATTGGGATTTATGATGCACCTTTGGTCTCCTCACTCAAGTGTTTTCATTTGTTCGATTTAGCCTGTAAGAGCTCTACCGGAGCCTTTATACTGTGCTTGATTATCATCAATAAAACCCTCATACACCTGTAGCCTTTTTCAGAGGAGGCACTTTGATATGTCACAGCAGTCGCAGCACAGATGAAAATAATAAATGTAATGGTGACTCATTGATAATGATGAACTGCTTTCGGTTTCAGGGTGTTGGCTTCTTGTCGCACTGTAGAAGAATAGATGCATTGTTCGCGTGATTCGTAACAGCTGCACTTGTCCAGCTATCACTGGAAATAGCAAAATGTGACTTAAATGGTACTATAAAAATCATAGTTAATGAAAACATGAATGATAAATTCTGATTGATTCCTTCAGCAAAGTACAACTGATATCACTGTAAGAATAGTGTGACATAAAAACCTTATTAAGGTATTGAACAGTGTATGTTGTGCAGGGTTACTTATAAGACATGAGGTATTCCACTGAGGAGGGAAAAGGCCACTTAAAGGAACTTAAAATTCAGGCTAAGAGGGAAAAGATGAAGAACATACTCAACGAAATGAATAAACTGTATGTAAAACAAAATGCAGTAAATACTTAATAGAGTGTAATCTGATATAGCACATCATGAGGAGCAGTTGTGATGATGGTTTTATTTTATGTATGTAGGTATGCATTTGTTTATGTGTGTACTTATAATTATTATAATCATAACACATTACCGCTATAATTACAATTATTAAGAATGAGAATTAGTTATTATTATTATTATTGTTGTTATTATTATTATTGTTAAAAGTCGTATTAGTAGTAGAAGTGGTAGTAGTAGTAATGGGCCTAGTTGTATTATATTTGATATCTGGATTATATTTTATCAATTATTGATTAAATTCTGTGGACTGGTTGTGTCATTGAAAGGGGCGGGACTTCGGGGTTCCTCTTGCGATTATGTACAGGCAATCGTCCAATCAGCACGCAGAATAACACTCTTACGTCAATTCCCACCGACCGATAACATGTCCTCCGGTAGAAGAAAGAGCTAGCAAGGAAGTAGACTGTTTAATGTTACTCGCGAAGTTAAAACACGGAGATGTCGCTACGGTTAAACTCGCACGCAGCCTAGAATAACAGCCGCCGTCGTTGCCGCCGCGGATATTCTGCGAGAATCCTGCGTCCCGCGGAGGAACGAGCCACACTTAACGCGGAACTCGTCCAACTGACTGGAGGAAGAAAAAAAAAAAAGTAGCTAGCTGGGCTGCTAGCTGTCGTTAGCAGGAGTTCTTTGTTTTGTATTTCAGGTGGAGGTCTCTTCATGCAAACATGGAGAGAAGCTAGCGTGGACATCTCCGCCGTTTAGCCTACAATTAGGAGTCGTGTAATCATGTGTAAGGCATCCCTGACCGCGGGTAGTTAAAGTGGAAATAGATGGTTAGTGGGTTTACAGAGACAAACAAAAAAAAAAAACCCAAACAAACAAAAAAAAAAAACACTAGCCACCGAAAGTAAGTTAGGAACAAAACCACCAATCTAGGACGTCAGCCTCGACAAAGAGCGGGAGCGCGAAGATATGGGCAACTGTCTCAAGTCTCCGACGTCAGACGACATCTCTCTGCTCCATGAATCCCAGTCGGACAGGGCGAGCTTCGGCGACGGGACGGATCCGGACCTGGAGCCGCCTCCGCCGTACCAGGTGAGCGGCTGCCGCTGCTGCTGCTGCTGCCGAGCCGACACCCGGCCGCCGGGCCCGGCCGATCCGCCGCGAAAGAAAAGTTTATTGTACGCGCCGAGGCAAGTTGGGTGACGCCGACGCGGTGAAAAAAAAAAACCCTGCATATGTGTGTGCGTGTCGTTACCCCCCCCCCCCCCCCCCCCCCCCCCCCCCCCCCTCTCCCCCCGCTCC
>CAAKHG010012087.1:0-14964 GCA_901007715.1 Dactylopterus volitans | reverse complement strand
TTCAATTGAAAATGAAACAACCACTGACACAACAATGTCTTTCTTTAATGATTTGCGCTTACGTGTGGCACTTTCCTAAATGAGGCATGTCATCATATGCAAAAAGTGCAGGTGGTGCCAAGAGTGGCTGGTTTATAACCGTCCTGCAGTCCAGGTTTTGCCCCAGGGGCCGATAACCATTAGACCTTGGATTGAATCATATCTAAACAGTAAACAGAAGTTAGTAAACAGAAGATCAGGGGGGATAAGCTCCATGCAAGTTATTCCTGTGATGAATTGCAAAGAAGTACGAAGCTGCACTCGTGCTTTGTTTGAGACGTGATCATATGACTTCTGCTGGCGTCAAGCTCAGGAGGAAGGGCGACCTCTGCTGGTTTTTAACTGCAGATGACACGTTTACCGTTACACGTTCGTGTCTAAAACTAATTTTAAAGATTGAGTAGGCGCCACTTTATTCAATTGATAACCCAGGGAAGGATATCTTTTAATAGAAATATTTAAAAAAAAGTTCTTCATCCTCCGTCTAGGCTACAGACACCTTGATAACTTTTAAACTTAATACGTTTTAAACTTTTTATACACTCCCTCCCTCTCTCTCTCTCTTTATGTTTCTCTCTCTCTCTCTCACACACACACGGAGCTTTTTTTTTTTTTTTTAAATTTTTTTCTTATTCTTTGGGTGTTCAATGACGGTTGGCTAAAAAGCAAAAGCGTTTAGGTGCATAACCGCTAACATTTAAATGCGTAGGCATGCGTTGATATTAATATAATTTCTTGATAGCTCCATCACCATGGCAACCATGCTTTGAATGTAATGACTCCTACTCTAAATGATGCCATACAGTCGTGACATCAAAGCAAACAGGATTGCTCTTTTCTACTTTTAAAGACTTTAAAAATGTTAACCTGTCTTAATCTTTGGAACCCAGGACATTTATCTCATTTATCTCTCATCTTTGCCTTCTTCCCCCCTTAATTTTGCTTTGCTTCAGCAATTCAATTCAGCCTTTGTTATGGACGTTCTGCGCATACTGCGTCACAAGGGCATGCAACTGTGCGCATGCGCAAGTCGCTGGCGAGTTGCTCAACATGGCTGCGCATCGCTAGGCTGTTGTTGTAGCCGATACTTAGCATCTAGTCAGCTAATTACCGACGAACGACCTAATTTAATACATATTTGGCAACTGTTAGCATACGCGAACTCTAGTGGTTGACCTTAGTGTTATTTGTTGGCCGTGTTTAGTTGAGAACATGAGTTATACCACGAAGGTAGTCCAAGTGACCAATGTGTCGCCAAGCACAACGTCGGAGCAGATGCGGACACTCTTCGGGTTTCTCGGAACAATCGAAGAACTGAAGTTATTCCCACCAGAGTAAGTCAACTAACTTTATTAATGCATTATTCACGAGTGGTGATGCGTTCGTGGACCAATTGTGTGGCTTGGAGAGCAACGCGCGGAGAGAGAAACGTAGGCCCACGACATGCTAATTAGCATGTTAGCCGCAACCATGCACCGTGGCAGGATCCGTAAGTTCGAGCTAAAATGATGCTCTCACAGTTGCGGCTTCTCGGTTCTGACTTTTCAGTTTTAGCAATGCAGAGTCGCTGAAGCTCCGTGGTGCTGGAAATAGCCGCTGCGTTGGTAACTATACTTGTTGGCTATTGAGAAACAATACGTTCTTTTCTCCTCATTATAGATGTAAAAGCTCGGTCACCCATTTCCTCAACCGCCATAATATTATGTAACGAGGAACAACGTTAGCTTGGACTAACCATGTTTTTTTTTTTACCAAGTCTAAATTATAGGGTGACTCAACCATTAAATTATTTCACTTTTGAGTTATTAGTATTGCAGTTGTGCATTGAATATTTTTTTGCATTTGTGATAGTTGGAGAAAACAAAAGCATTGATTTGGACTCGATTTTCTGACTCTCTAAGAGAACATTCACAAAGAATCGGTTAACACAGATAATGAGCAGTAGAGTAATCGGTACTAATATAGGAACAATCACAGTGAAAATGTATTATCTCATAATTTGGGCAAAGTAGGTAAATTCACATTCAAACTTGTTACAATATGAACCATTTGAATACTCCCGATTGTTTTTACTTAGGAACTAATCTTTATTATAAAGGGGCGTATGATGGGAAAAAAACGATGAGCAGCAAAACCTTGCGTTTATCAAGCGGGAAGCACAGGATGTTTGGCAAGTAAATGGTGCATTGATTTATCGTTTGTCGCAGATTAATCGATGTTAGTGGTCAGTGGTTTCCACGTTCGTCATTCCACCCGAGTCACTATTTTGTGTTTTTAACTTCAAGCCAGCTTTGAATCTTGAAACTTTGACTCTCTCTTTCTCATTGGTCATAACATTGTCTTACCTTTACAAGTTAAGGCTGCATCTTGCAGTCTTGTAGTCGAGTCGTTATAAAGTAAAATTTGTCATCCAAAATCAGTTTTGAGATAAAGGTCAGCAAAGAGGCTTGGGATCATGTGGCGTGTTATCTGTACAGTCAGAGTTTGATATGTTTGTTACGATGGCGGCTGTGTTGCACTTGGCTTTGACTTTGCGGGGTGATATCACACTGTATAAACAGGGGGGAAAAAAGTCCTGTTATTCACTGCAGCATCTGTTATTTCCTCAGTGACTCTCCTATGCCAGTGACGTCGCGGGTGTGCTTTGTGAAGTTCCAGGAGCCGGAGTCCGTCGGAGTGTCCCAACACCTGACAAACACTGTATTTGTGGACAGAGCGTTAATCGTGGTTCCATTCGCTGAAGGTTTGTGTCCTAACGATTCCCATGTATGAGTGGACCTTGTTGATTGAATGGCATGACTCTTGAACAGGGACACTATAAAAGGTTTAAACCAAAAGATTTAATCCTCTAATTTATAAGTTATAGGAGCTTAAGTAGTGTATATGTGTGTAACACTCTCTCCTATTGTCTAAAGTGTGGAAAGAAGACCTCTAGTTTCAGATTTTTGGTATACTGTGGTAATGCTTCCTATTTCTACAGTGCGAATCTTGTGTATATTGGGTTTAGCTTATTTGGTACGTATCAGGCTGTATGTCTGTGCCCTACATCAACTGACTGCTTTGTATTTAGAAAGCGCCTGTATGCCAGAATCTGCTTTACAGACTTGTAAGAGTTGAACATTCCCAAGCTGCCGCAGATGCGTCAAAAGTTCGCAAGTGAAGTTGTAAACATCTAACCATTATGCATTTTATTTTCTCCCACATATTGGACTATTCTGTTAAACTTCTCTCTGTTATTTGTGTATGTGTGTGTGTGTGTGTGTGTGGTTTTTGTAGTGAAGAAGGCAAAAGCAGCCCCTTCGTTGATGGCTCAAAGTGGTCCTGTGCCTGCCAACAGGGGATTGTAGACATTTGCAAAGGCCAGGAAGCGTTCAAGCCCCCACCCCTCTCTTTTGTGTCCTCTGTTCTTTCTCTGCCTTCTCTTTTTCTCTTTTGTCTAATTTGAACGTTCCTTATCTGGTTCAGTTGAGAGCATAACAGTCAGACATTGGGGGCGGGGGGCCTTAACCGGAAGATGTGCTCATTCTGCACTGTTTTTGCAACAATGTTAAAACGCCGCTCGGCCATTTGCCTGATGGAAAAAGAAATCGCTTCTTAAAGGTGAAGACTGGCGTTGAATTATGTCCCATGAAAAGACCAAAACCAACGATGACCTGCACTCGTCGACACGTCTTTCGAGAAACCCCCCAACACCGCCGCTGAAGTCAGTCCTGAGTCAGGCTTTTGTACGCGTCCTGCTGGCATGAATAATTACTAGAGCGCCATCCATGTATTAATCCACTGCTATAAATAGTGCCCTACAAATGCACCATTTAGTCCTGTTTGAGTAACTAAGCGCTTTGATGTCAGGCTGTCTGAGAAAATCGCAGAGCCCTTTTGTAAAAACGGGTTACAACCAACGGGACTGCGTCTGAAAGTGGTTGGTTTTGGTCTTTTGATGTAATAAATGTGGAACATCACCAGTCTTAACGTATCGGTGAAACAAAAAGCGCGGACGGCGATCCATTATTTGGGTCTGGTGGCCGCAGGCCACAGGAAGATACCCGCAGTGTCCAGACGCCGCTCCTGCTAGCGCGGGATACTGATTCAGAACAACTTTGGGGATTTAACGTGGAGAGCCTGAGTCAATGACTGTTTATCTCGCAGAATAGTCATACCACATCTCATGTTACGATGTCCAAGATGTCCACCCAACATGACTCAATGTTGGTACGATATTCTCTTTAACAGTGGTCTTCTTTTGTTATTGTGTTTTACAGTTCTTTTTCCTGGCTCAGTCAGTCCTGTATACCAGGCCCTGCTGAAAATACCACCCAACTGTTTTGTCTCCTGCAGCAATTTCTCTCTCCAGTGTGCTCTTTTATTTACATGTTGTCATTGTTGTGTGTCCAAATTTTGGTCATGTTTTTGTTTGTTTTTATTTATTTTATTTTTTTTTTATTGAAAGAGTTGTTTCGGGGGTCTATTAACTACTAGATGATTGTGAGGTGTTTTATTTAATTCTAATATTTTATTGGACTAAAAAAATCAGAGGCATATTGCAAGTAAAGAAGATACAATTATTATTATCATTTTTTTAATTAGACTGGTAGCGCATCAAAGCGGTCTGCCTAGGTTTGGTTAAGTGATGCAGTGACAGGTAAGGATGCTAGAGTAACGCAGCAGGAACGCTACCAACCCTGAGATCTGCTCTTTTGTCATTTAGTATTTTCTACTGTGTCCTCTGATGTGTGTTTTTGGTAAGTAGACACTGATAGCTTGTGTAGAGTTCTTGCAAAAATCCCTGAAATTCTCTCTCTTTTGTATCTCGATTTTTCTCTGTGTGCTTTTAGTAGCGAAGCCGCCAACGTGAGTCGCTTGTTTCAGTAAACATCTATATGAAAATTGAGGGCACACCCAATTGGAGAAGCAGCTGGGCTTGCTAACGTTTGGTTCATGACTTAGAAAACACGTTCAGGTGATATATTCTTGGCAGTGTTCATTGGAGTAGTGTGATTTAATTCCAGCAATAGCTATGTCACTGCAATGATTGTGTTGAATTAAGGGAAGTCTTCTGAGATCTATAAGGTAACAGTTTTGAACCTAAGTTGAACTGCAGTGTGAAGACTTTTTTTTTTTCCTTTTGTCTTTTTCAAAAAAAACAAAACAAAACAAAATGTCTTATTGACATGTGAAACTATGTTGCCCTCTGCTAATGCCTACCTGTTTTCCTGCAGGCTCCATCCCAGATGAGGCTAAAGCTTTGTCACTGTTGGCTCCCGCAAATGCCGTTGCAGGAATTCTGCCGGGAGGAGGACTTCTTCCGACGCCCAATCCGATCCCCAACCCACCTGTAAGATTCCAATTATCTGACAACTGGGGAGCGCACTGCATCAGCTGAGCCTGCTCCTAAAATCTTAATATGTTGCCTAGAAGAATGAGATGTAGAAAGAGATGACTATTATGGAAAAGCTTGTATGATATTTTAAAAATGTTCTCACCCCACAATTTATTAATGTTCTGGCGGTTTAGATCATGATATCCACCAGTAGGTGGAGTTTTTTTTTTTTTCCTGTAGCACTTAAAGGACATCATATTCATGTTGAATTAAAAAAGCTGCCTTTCACAGTTAAATTTCGACCTTGCAAACACAAGTCGCTTTTTTTCCAACTCCTTTTTTCTTACGGTCCATCAACGAAGATGTCAGTAGGGCTGAGAAAAATAGTGATCATTATTCACTCGTCACATTTGAAAATTGTCAGTTGTTAGCAGGTGACGCCGCGTTTGCGATTTGTGCCTGAAACCGTTGCAAAAATATCTGTCAGACTGCTGAGATGATGATGACGATGATACTGATGCCGGCACACGGACACAGAAAATGCTGAGGTCTCTCAGCAAGCGGCATCACGAAAACAACTTCACACGGTTATTATGTGTGCCTGTGTGTGTGTGTGTGTGTGTGTGCGTGCGCGGTTGTTTGTGTTTCTTGTGCCCAGATTGGAGCAAACCCCTTCGGTGGTCTGAACATGGATGCGATGGCTGCGTTTGGATTCCCGGGACCTAACATGAACCCCGGGGTGAGAGATGCACTCGAGTGACAATTACTACAGCAAATCTGTTTATAATACCTGTCAAGTCAGTTTTTAGTTTTTTTTAATGATCTTCCTATTTTTTTTAGTCGTTTTTCATAACTAGAAATCAGCAAATAAAGAGCGTGTTTAACTTTGTGGCTTCCGTATAATCTGTATACCATCTAGAATGAACAATTCACTATAATACTTACGAGGGAAGGAGGCAACACTATTGCCCCAAAGCAGGAAATAAATCATACACGTCTGATAAAAGCGCAAATGCACAATCCTAATTAAACAGTCGGTCCCTGCTTAAATGAAGTTTTTGCTGTCGGCTTAGACTCGTAATTATGAACGCTAACTAATAAATGAAGATTTAAAAATTCTTTGTTTTCGCAAGAATGTGTTATTGAACATTGTTGTAGCTGCCGGCAGCATCTTTGTAAAATCAACAAAAACGCCGATGAATGAGCCACGGCCGTGCAAGGGATCGTCATCAAATCACAAACTTGGAACAGCAGAATATTAAATCAGACCTTTCCCCCCCTTTTTTTTTTCATAGGCTGCCGATCAGCTATTGAAGCTCATGACGGATCCAAAGTAAGTCAACATAAAAATCCTAAAAATTGTGGCTGAATCCAGGTTAAGGAGGTGTGGAAGAAGCGGGTGTGTTTGGTAGTAAAGATGATATCGCCCCTCTGTTTAGACTCAACCCCTTGGCTGCAGGCCTGAACCTCAGCGCGAGCCTGAAGGCAGACGCGTCCAACAAAGAAATGGAGGAAGCCATGAAGAGAGTCAGAGAGGTCCAGTCGCTCATTTCTGCCACTATTGAACCTGGAAGTGAGTATATGAAAGCTTGGAGGCCATTTTTTTCTGAATTGTCCCTTTATTTCACCCTGGTTTACCATATCATTGTACCCCTAAAATACTAATGTCTGCTTTTCCTGCCTTGCAGGCAAGGAGAGCAAGAAGAGACACTCTCGCTCTCGGTCCAGGTCAAGAAGGAGAAGGTCCGGATCGCGTTCTAGACACAGGTGATAACTCGCGCCGATGAACATTCGATAGATGATAGTATGTCGAGAACGAAGCGTGAATAGCACCAATATGTGGTCGCAGGCGAACCAGGAGCAAATCGAGGCGGCGGTCGGCCTCGAGGAACAGGAGGCGCTCCAGAAGCCCACGCAAGAGGCGGTCACGCTCCAGAGAGCGAAACAGGCGATCCAGGACCAGATCCAGGTGAGCTGACCCCTGAACACCGCTTCCTCAGCTAATGATGGAGCCTGTGTGAGAATTTAAACAAAAAAAAACATCGCCGTGTCTTCACAGAGATAGAAAGAAAGACGACTCGGGGAGAAGAAGATCCAAAACGCCGCCTAAAAGCTACAGCACAGCTCGGAGGTCGCGCAGCATAAGCCGGTGAGGACAGCAGGGCGCCTCATGCGCTGCAGATTAAGATGTCTGCTCCAACTTTGTACTCGGCCCACCCGGCGTTCTCTCTCTCTCTCGGCCGGAATTGTCTCATTTTTGCGTCTTGATGTTCCACACAGGAGACGCAAGAAAAGCCGCAGCGGCACCCGATCTCCAAAAAAGTCCCCTAAAAGGAGAAGCTCCAGGTCTCCGTCTCCACGCAGGTTTGTGCATAGATGTGAACGTGTCGTGGCATGGATGCTTTATTTAGCTTTAAACGTTTGGATGTCAGGCAGGACATTAAAACAAACGCAATTTTTTCAGGCTTCTTGTGACAAACCTGCCCTCTCCAACCCCTCCTCCTCCGCCCCTTTCCAGGCACAAGAAAGAGAAGAAAAGAGATAAGGAAAGGGAGCGCAGAAGCGATAAAGAGCACAACCGTGAAGAGCGCGAGCGCTCCACCAGCAAGAAGAAGAAGAGCAAAGACAAAGAGCGAGAGCGAGAACGAGAGCGCGAGAGGGAGCGGGAGAAGGAGCGGGAGAGGGACAGGAAGTCGGACGGAGAGAAGGGAGACGTAAAGGTTGGCCTCTTGCACAAATAACGCGACGCAAACCGGGCCGGAGGATGTTTTGCGCTTCTCTTAACGGCGTCCCATCTTATCGCCACAGATCACCCGGGATTACGACGAAGAGGAGCAAGGCTACGACAGCGAGAAGGAGCGAGAGGAGAGGAGGGACTCGGAAGACTCCGCTCTGTCGCCCCAGCGCGTGGAAGGCAACGGCAAAGCACGCGCCAAACTCAACGGCGCCGACGATCACCACGAAGAGGACATGGAGGTCAGCGACTGAGCGCCAACGTCCCCGCCTCCTGCCCCCCGCCCACCACCACCACCACCCCAAACCCCCCCAATAAGGCGCCAGGCTTTGCCCCCAGCAGTTTTGGTTGTGAGTGCGTCACCCCGCTGGGATTGATCAAAAAAAAAAAAACGGAAAAAAAAAGAAATGTGAAGTCTTGCTTGATTCTCGTTTTTTTGTTCTTATGCTCATTTGCTAAACTACAATGCAGGATTGTCGGGTCATATTTACGTAGCCCCCCCATCCCACCCCCCCTCTCCCCCAACAACGTTGTATTTCTCTTGTCACATCGCTCTAAATTGTTTTGTTACTCCGTTTGACTTTGGTTGAAACTGGAAGTAGGCTTGCTTTGCTTTCCTTGAAGCTTGTGTTCTCAGGTTTTGTTACTCCCTCACATACTGTATCTTAACATTTCTGTTGAGTGTTGTAATGTGCCCTCCCCCCCTCCCCTCCGGGCCCCTTTCACACACCGTCGCGGAAATTAGCATCTTGTTGTTTTGAAAGTGTTTGTTTTATCAAGGATTTCTTTTATACAATAAAAACCTATTTGGAGAACCAAGACTTTTGGGGAGGCTGTTGATTAATACGGTCACCGGGTTTTGAGATAATCCAGCGGATTTAAGACCTAGCAGCCAACAGTGCTTCATTACGTTGATGCTACAATTTGAACATTTTAATACAGCCATTCAGTAGTCCGGCACAGTAATGCAAAAAAAAAAAAAAAACCCAATTACCTGAGGACCCTTTAATTCCTAATCTTAAATCTGTGAACACTTATGTCACTACATGCAGCCAACACTCATAATTTGCCTTTAGGATCATTGACATGTTGCCCGTTACTGATATCTCAGTGGTTTTTTATCTTTTCGGCTGTTGTAAACAGACAATTGATCCACAGTCTCTTTTGAGGACGAAAATATCTGATGATTAAATATCTTATTTAAGATTGTACATATGGAGGATTCATAAAGAACAGTGAGTTAAAGACAAAAGTTGAAACATGATGCTGGTGCTTTATTTAAAGGGATGTGAAGTAGGTATGGTTGCAATACATATTAGCTGAAGCCAGAACAAACAAAAAAAAAATCTGCACTGGACAGTTTTGTGATATCCAGCAATATCAACTTCACAGCTTTGTTTACTCTCCTTGGTTTAAAAAAAAAAAAAAAAAAACGGGGGAAAAAAAAACTTAAAACTTACCATGAAGGAGAGATTTTATAAGCACTAAAAGGTGTTTCAAAGTGTTAGTGTTAAGAATTTTCAGTTCTCAATCTAAATACCAATACGTCTGCAAGGTAATCTAACAAATGCTCGGGGCATAAAGATGCATGTGATCCAAACTGGCCAACGCGGCCTTTGCATGCCTTAAATATACTCAGTATCAGTGCAGTATCAAACTAACGACGGTTTACCTGATAGCCCGTCCGGGCTCTCCCACACTCAAAAACGCACATACGACAAATCCTCGATACAGTACGGTTACTCACTCACGCCGAGCACGGAATTCATACCATCACGACAAACATGGAGACAGCAGAGAGGTATAACATCAGCTAACCTGAAATCACAGGAGATTTTTGCATCCTGTACAGGAGGGCAGAGGGGGCAGGGGTGTTTGGGGTGGGGAGGGGGTGGGGGGGGGCGCTTGGACATCGAACTGTTAAGAATGTTGTTTTATGCTAAACCCTCTCCCAGCTGGTTAAAAACATTCTTGCGTACTGGAAATGTATTGCTACACAGTGTAACTCCATGAGTGTGTTTATATATATATATTTATATATATATATATTTTTTTTACATTATTTATAAATGAATATTAAGCTCAGTTTGAAGAAATAGCTATATATTTGTGATTTTTTTTTTCCCCCTCCATTTTTTTTTTTTTTGTTATGAATTACAGACGAAAACTTATTTACAGATGTCAGTGCAGTTTCCAGGATGGACAATTCCAAGATGTCAGTCCTGGGAAAATGAGGAGTAGATATAGATATTAAAATAGTGACGACGAAGATGTCCAGGTTGTGTCTGGTGACAGCTTTCACAGGGGGGGTCGGGGGGGGTAGGAGCAGCAGCAGCAGCAGCACGGAGCGGCGCGTCGGGAGCGCTCCGTCGGTGAATGGCGAGCACGATGAAAGCCATCACACATTTCGCAAACATCTGGAGAATGCACGTGTGAAACGGTGCTCTGCAACATCTGCTTGCATTAATTTGCTTTGGATCCATCAGCAAAAAAAAAAGAAAGAACAATAACTGATCAACAAGACCAGTTCCCTTTTTTTTTTTTTTTTTTTTAAACAGGTTAAAATATATTGTGTAGAGGAATATAACAATATAGGATCCCTCGGACTTTTTTTTTTTTTTTTTTTTGTTTGCTTCCAGCCTCCCAAATCCACACTGCTCATTTCCCGTTGGTGTGTGCAGGTCAGAGGTCGGGGAAGCGGCTGGGATCCTCTTTATACTCAGCAGGGATGAAGAAGGTGGACTCCTCGAAGTCGTCGTAGCGGAATTCCTGAAAGGTGACGGTGGCTGTGATGGTCGGGAAGACGGGGATATCTGCGAGGGAGGAAATAAGAGAGGAGAACGTGGTTCCGTGACTGCTGGCCTGACGCTCTCGAGCTGGCCACCCACACAGGAAGCTGCTTGGCAGGTTGTCGCACTTACCGAGCTTGACTGGGAACCCGGGAGGAAGTTTCATCTGAACAAACTCTCGGAGTTTGTTGAAATGCTTGAACGGGGCGATGACCTCTAACACGTTTAGTAGCCTGGAGGCAGGGGAGAGTGAGTCAGCACATTTTATTTATTTTTTTTTTATTTTTTTTTTTAGTCGGCTGCGGGCAGTCAAACAAAATCTTTACAAGAACAAATTTAACAGCAACGGTAAAAGAAAGACTCGTAATACGCTGCTCCTCCTCCTGAGCCCGAACTAAAACCTAATATGTATGGAAGAGATTTGGAATAACAATGTAGTCGTTATCTCTCTGCCAACTGGTCCCTTTTGGCGATCAATTAATTAAACGCAACAACTTGTAGCAGTAACTACAAGGTTTCCGAACATAGGCACAAAATGCCGAAGGGGGGGAAACACATTAAAAAAAACATTAGCAATAATAAAGGGTGGGGTTTTATTGCCGACTATATTGAGGTTCATTCGGCGGACTAGTTACTTCATTATGTCTCAGTATATACTTTATTGCGTTGTAAAAAGGTGCCATCAAAGACAGAAAAAAAGCAAACCACATCCCGTTTTATCATCTCTCTGCGCTTCGGCTCGGCCTGGTGAGCTTTCAGTTTCCTGAGATCCCCCCGCTAGCCAACCTCTTGTCGTTCATGAACCCCTTTTCCTTGCATCGTCAGAATTTCTTTGACTAGAGGCCTAAATTAAAAATGCAGTTACTTTTATGTGCCATATTTATTACGCAGAGATCGTGAAAGCGGGATTGATTCGCATTTTCACTGCACACTCTGACCATTTCATTTCCATCACCATTATGTTGAAACAGTAAAATCCAGAGTGTAAAAAAAACAACAAAAAAACAAAAAAACTGCCACCCGATGTCGGCCCTCCCGCATCTGCTCCGCTCCGACATCTGCATTCAGACTCATGCCCGTCGCCGCGGCAGCGCGCATTCCGTGCAGTCCGGGCCTCAGCCGATCAAGGAGAAGTCAGCGAGAATAACCGCTTCTCAGTGCCACTCGCGCCCGTCTAATTCTCTCTGACGCAAAAGCGGCGACTTCACAGGTGCCCGAGCTGACACATCAATGCGTGGCAACGAAAAGAGAAGTACCTTTGGTTTGTGAGGTTTTTTTTTGTTTTGTTTTGTTTTTTATGTTTTCCTTCTTCCTCCTTGCGCCGCACATCTCACGCGTTGGCCTTGTTCGGTTAAATAATAATGCAGCGCTGATGTGGGCTGACTTTGTTTATCTCATCAGTGGAGCGCTCGTGTCTACCTGGCCCAATTATCTGATCCCGATCATTTCATCTCTTTACCTCTTTTCTTTTTCCCTCCCCACAATCCCAAGTGTGTTCGCTAAGAGATCAATCTGCGCAGAAAGCTTTGTAAATAGATGTGAGGAGGAAAGGATGTACTTACGACTCAATGCCCAGAGGGAAATCCTGGCTCATGGCTACGGTGGCTTTGAAGTTCTTCTTGCTCTCCTTGCATACGAGCTCCCTCCCAAGCTGAGGTGGCCTGGAGGTGGGAACAAAGAGACAAACACACAAAAGACGTTGGCTTCCGCGATCCCTGGTGGTTCACGCTGGGGCTTGTGGAGCTCGCTTTTACCGAGGGCTTCTTCAAATTGCCCCGGATTAAATGTCTAATCACGGCAAATACTGATGAAACGGTTACAGAAAAGCAGGTGCTCACTTTCCCTGCTCTGCGGTGATGTACTCTTCCCAAGAAATGGTGTTGGGCGCCGGGGCCGTTAGGGACTGCCTCCTCGCGGGCTGCAGACGGGTGGGGGGGGAAACATCGCGGTCACTGTCGTGTTTTGCGGCGTCGCCGCTTACCGCACCGCGGGTGGCGGCCGCGCTCGGCTGAATCTCACCTCGAAATTTTGCTCGCTGATGCTGCCCCCTTTACTCAAGCTCTCCATGATGGCTTTGTTCCGCAGGATGTCCTCCTCGCTGAGGTGCTCTCGCCGCTTTCTCGACTCCAGCACCAGGCCGTTGACCGCGTAGAAGTCAGCCAGGAAGTTTCCCACCCTCTCCTATGCACAGGCGGAGCAGGGGTTGCCATTTCATCATGGGCTTACGCGCCGATTTCCAAGCCCAGCACACACACACTCTTAAATACTGGTGACTTTGACTGCTTCAGGGCTCTAAAATGACTCGGATGAAACAATCGGATCGGGGAGGGTCCCTCTTTGGTGCAGCCGCTCACATTCTCATACGCGACACGAGACAAAACGGACACACTAACCGTTTTATCCTCTCTGAAGAGCCAGCCGATCTGGCTACGGGAGAAGGTGATGGACTTGGTGGACAGCGTTGCGGAGTAGACGTCACTGCTCATCAGAATATCCACCTCCTCCTCGGTCTCCATCTCCGACTCCTTCAGGCAAAGCGGCGAGAGTTCGGCATTGGGCTTTCCGCCGAGCAGCCGGCGCCGCGGTCCGATACCGACGCGCCCCGCTCACTCACCTCGTGGTGTATTCTTTGGTACACTTTTGCTTCATTGTCCAGAACCATGAAGGACTGTGAGGGCGCCGCGTCGCCGTTGAAAATGAAGCTAAGATCTCCGCGCTGACATTTCATATCGGTGAAGTCTATGAGAGTGGTGTCGAGTCTAAATCCAGAGAGAGAGGAGGGGGGAAAAAAATGTGTGAGAGGATTGTTATGTCCTACTTTTTATATACAAAAGAAGCCCTCGACCTGGATATTGAGCACTTGCCACTTTGAACCCTTTGAAAAGCATTCTACCACAGTTGCTGCAACAATAAAAGCCTTTGTAACCTACCTGATGTTGATGCCCTGTTTGTAGATTTTACAAGCGTCAGACGGCAGCATCCGGGACAACAAAGGTACTGCAATTCAGAAAAGATGGAAACAGCTTCATGATGACTAAAGGTTGTGCAACGGCAGAGGAATGACACCACAAATAACCTCAAAATTAAGTCTTCGGGTGAGGCAACAGTTGACTCATGCAGCAACAAATGGATAATGAATAGTCTGTTTTTGCCAACTTGTACAATATAAAATGTGTGATAACGGGGCATATGAATATTGCCACATATGCATGAACCTACCCCAGCTCTGAAAATCCCAATGCAGCTCCAGATAAAAGTCACCAAGCTACAGGAAAGACGACAACTTTCAAAACGTACACAATGGCTCTGAGGACAGTTACATACCCAAGGACAGACAATAATTTATGCATCACGCCGAATGATGGCAAGAGTGGACTTTAGTTTGGTCTTTTGACGGAGCTCCTGGCATCCTCACCTCCCTGAGAGCTTTAAGTAATTTCGGCCGCTTATCTTCCACACTCTCCCTGGACTGCTGCTTTAACTTCCGCAGTATCGCCGTGACTGAGAAAAAAAGAAAACGAAAAAGGAGAAACTCAGTTACAAATATTCACCTGGAAGGTTTTTTTTTTGGTCAGTCCATGGATTTGAACCAAAAACCTTTCAATTAATAACCACAAATCTCACATTTGCTCCAATGCTGCACCAGTGAGATTTAATCCGTTTATTACAATGCATTTTAACCGGGGTCCGACTAATTCTTGTACAGCACTCTCATGTGCATTACTCACCAGCAACGACGTCATACTGAACACAGAGCCACATGTAACATATAGTTCTTTATTTCAGATGCATTCTGGTTTCTTTGACCACAGGAGAATTATGGATTTACATTGGACTGGACAGGAGGTGCTGACGAGGCACTGGCTGCACTCAAGCAGCTCGTCATCACACACACACACACACACACACACACACACACACACACACACACACACACACACACACACACACACACACACACACACACACACACACACACACACACACACACCTGCTGTTGTGATAGAGCAGCTCCAACTGGTTCTTGTCCAGGTTTTCTTCTTTGTCTGAAACAGCTGTACACATCATCATCATCATCAATCTAA
>CAAKHG010012083.1:1472-21833 GCA_901007715.1 Dactylopterus volitans | reverse complement strand
CCTGTCCCTCTCCCCCCCCCCCCCCACGCACCCCCACGCGCGCGCGCACACACACACACACACACACACACACACACACACACACACACACACACACACACACACACACACACAGACATGTGACTCTATTCAAGAGTACTTGACAATGGTCCAGATGGGCACCAGACAGTGAGGCGGGCTTGTAAAGGAAGGTCAACTTCAGCCACACTAGCATGAAGACCTATCATTTTTGACCAGGTGACTGGGGTCAAAGTTGAAACGCGGGCCAAAACAATAAAGACGTGAAGGTCAAACATGACATCATGCAAGGTCAGACGCCAAGTATCAGGCACATATATTTGGAATAATTTGTGCGCGCAGCCCCCCAGGACTCCAGAGTCCAGCAGACTTAAAAGAAACACTCACGTTGACCACATAGTAAGTCTATTTAAGGGGGCATGCTCTTACCTTGCACTGGGCCATTATCCATAATCTCCTTCATGATCTCCTTTTCCTGTAAAAAGAACATAGATTGAATGATTTGTAGAAAGCGGAGACGGAAACTGACAGAGAGATCATTACGTGTCCATAAAGTGGGGAGGATGAAAACAATCCCCTGAATGCTACGAGTCAGATAACAAGATTGAGTCAAACAGGGCGGCCTGGTCTTAATGCCTGGTTTATTGACTTCAGAGGCCATCGGGAGACAGAAACAACAGGCTCTAGTGATTTGGAGCGGCATTAGCTGTCGTTTCCTATTGATGGATGCTGGCTGATAAAGCACATGCTGGCTGCTGCTCAGCGGGATGAGATGTACGAGGAAGGCTTCTGGAAACGGTTTCAGCGAATGTTATATAATACCCTGCGCTAGAAAGAGAGGCCAGAGGTTATTTGTAGATTAGGTGGACATCAAAGAGAAACCTTTCGAGCATGACGAAATTAAGTAGCTTTTAATAGTGAAATAAAACTTTAAACACTATTCTAAGGTAGTGTTTTTAGTTGTGCCTTTAGCTTTTTTTTTTTTTAACCAAAAGACATTTAACAATTATTTCTTATTTATTCAATTCAATTCAAATTTAAGACTTAATTTATCCTGTGGGACACCCAGGCTTGGTTGAGCAGCATCAAACGGTGCTACATAAAAAATAAATAAATAAAAATATGAAAGCAGCTGTATCCAAGACGTACGGCCAAAATGTTGCACAATACCTTCATGTCTCGTATGTCTCGTTTGTTGGGAATAACTTCCATATTTACCAATATCAACAGATGTTGCTCATATTTCAGAGGAGATGCTTATCTGAATTTTTGTAATCAATCATTAAAATTGCACAATACTGACTGCCTGATTTTCCTGAGGTAATTCCTTTTTTGCAGCCGAACATGAACAATGTAGACTGAGGGGCAATTTGATACTAAAAGATAAATACTGTAATTAAATACCAGATTTACCTGCTGCAATCCAATGCCCAGTCAGTAAATTGGTATAATTCCCTCACTCATATGCATATTCACTATCTTTGCATCTGCACCGGTAATCAGGCTAGATTACTTGAAAATGACGTGTATATTTCAGCCAGCCCTCTGAGTCCTGAGAACTGCTGGAACCATGAACACTCAATGAGCCTGCTGCTTAATCCTGCACATTCCCATGTTCATTCACAAGCAAAAACACATACTGCAACAAACACGTGAGAGAGATTATGGCCCACTGTAGCACGAGGTCAAAAACGAGCCGGAAAAATGTTCAGTGATCTTAATAAGGCTCCATGTTTACAGGATATCGAAGATGATTGGGCGTTGGGCGTTAATGCAGTGATGGTATGGAGAAACAGACAAAACCTGTATTTGTACAGCTTGCATATCTTAACCTCGACAAAAGGGATCATTTTTCACGCGCATCTATTGTTTCCTTTGTCTCTCAGCAGGACTGTGCAATACTCTACCAGCCTGATTTTCACCGGACTTGGTGCGGCACGGGTGCATTTGAGGGATGCACGTTTTACATTCTCTGCTCCATGTGTGCATCGCTTACGTTGGATGAGAGCCTGTAGGGCGGCGTGGACTGGTAGATGTCGTTGTGGTAGTTGTGCGTGTTGGGGCAGCGCTGCGTGGCCTGCCTCTTCCCCCGGCCCACCGAGCGACTCTGCATCATGCAGCGGCCCACCTCCGCTGGCGCCTGGTGTGGGTGCTGGTAAGGATAACATTCTTCTGTCACCACTCTGTGAGAGGAGAGACACGGGAAGAACTTTAAGAATGTTGTCATGACGACAGCTTATTTGCATACGGCGTAGACTTTTTGTTTCCAAGTGGAGGCCTTTACCCTCTGCGCCGGAGGTACCACCAGGCTCCATCCACACGTCCCCCGGCGCAGCCCCCCTGGTTTCGTGTGTCACAGGAAATAAGGTTCTGTGGGGACAGCTGAGGAGTCATGTGACCCATTGACTGGATGGAGATTCTGTCAGATGCCACGGCTGTGACAAAAAAATAGGCAGCTTTAGATTAACACCGCAATTAGACCAATTTTTTTTCACAAAACATTCAAGAAATATAATGTGCATCACAAGCTACTAGCAAGTGAAATTTTTCACAACCAATGTCGTTTAGACATCAGAAGAGACATATTCTTGGAACATGCTGGTGGATAAATATCTGCACACACACAAACGCACACTGATATTGTTTCCTAAATTCCTCTTTTTCTCTGCAGCACAAAATCTGCCAAGAATATATCAAAAAGTTCATGTATTATGTTGTATGTCTTATTTAGGACTCACCTGCAGTTGAGAAAGCCCAGGAGGCTGCACAGTTGCCCTGGTCCAGAGGCTCATGGATCTTCCCCGGCCACTTCTCTGCTGAATTGAAGTAGGACGGCATTTGCTCTTTCTGAGGATCCATGTTCATCTAACAGATGGGCAGATGGAGAAAAAAAAAAAAAAAATCTGACACTTTGTACAGGCTTGCTTCAGTGTCAAATCCTTGTCAAGTTTATTAGCACAGAGCTTAATCTGTCGTACGCTTTCACAAGTGTTGGTGGATAAACAATCACACAGTCATCATTAGGGATCATCAGGGACTCAGAGGAAACAGCAGAACAATGTTTGTTGTCAGCCCGAGCCACGCAACTGTTTGCACACGGCCGAATGCAAGCCAATGGCTGCAGTTAAAATACGTGTGGACGTCTTTGTGTGACATCACAGGCAGATTGCATAAGTCTGCTAATCAAGCCTCCTGTAGAAGGGACTCATTCAAACACAATTAGGACCATTTGGCGCGCTGTCCGTCTCTGATGCTGTAGAATACACAGAAACTGTGATCCTGTTCGTCTCTAGGAGACCCGGAGGCCTTTTAGTTACGTCACTCTGAAATTTCCTGCGTCACTTGGACACGCTGAACTCGCCGTCGGCGGGGCAGGCGTCCATGAACATGGCTATCTCTGTGATTTAATGAAAGCTTATCGCAGCGAGAGAGTACTAATATTTTCACGATGGTCGGCTTCTCCCGTGCCAAACACGACCAGACAATTAATGCGTGTGATAACAGAGCACATGCCTCTGTGCAACTGACCCCCGCCACCCTCCTCCCCACCTGTCTGCCTCCGCATTCCTGTGATTAATAGGTATGCATTCAGTGCACAGACGGCCACCTAATACATAACCAAGGAATGTGCTACTGGTCACAGATTTGCGGTTGTGGTGGGTCAAAGTCCAAACACGCAGACGCCTAAGGCACCTGAACGAAAGGCGTGAAAAAGGGGAGAAGTGCCTGGAAAGTTAATGAGCGTGATTTATTCATTCATAACCACACAGACTTCCACCTATTACACAGTAGTCTGCAGACAGACAGGAAGGGAGAGAGGAAGATTTATGAATGGCCTCTGATCCGGTTCCTGGCACAGGTAGGGACACGCTGACAGCGGAAAAGGGAGGGGCAGTTGTGAGGTTTTTAGGGTGGAAGAAGTCGTGGAATGCCGGGAGAGAGGTAAAGGAGGTTTGAGGGTGGTGGATGAAGTGATGGAGGGTGGAGGATGGGGGTGCAGACAGAGGAAGAGGCTGCTCTTTATTCTCCAGGCAGCCATCATCCCCACCATCTTTTCTGTCTGATGTTTTGGTTCCGTCTTATGTAATCTGTCTGGGCAAAATGTAAACAAAGACTGAGCGGATCAGAGCGGGCTGAGGTTCCAGACACAGACGCCGTCACATACCAACAGCACGCCACCACAATTAGGTGAAAACTGTTTGATCAGTGCTTCCTTGTCA
Source organism: Dactylopterus volitans (assembly GCA_901007715.1). NCBI lineage: Eukaryota > Metazoa > Chordata > Actinopteri > Syngnathiformes > Dactylopteridae > Dactylopterus > Dactylopterus volitans. The sequence goes on along the minus strand of CAAKHG010012083.1, from coordinate 17,595 downwards.
TTCACCTGGGTATCGCAAAATCGCGCACTCAGAGCATCAGGCAGCGTTTTTTTTTGTTGTTTTTTTTAAATCAAAAACCAGAGCACAACTGTAGCAATTAACATTTTCTCTGCATTTTCTCTACATTTTACCCTGCTTTTTCCATCATGTATCTATCGACTGTAAAGAATAACAGATTAGCTTCAGATCCATGACTGACCAAACCGATACATTTAGAATTTCATTTAAAGTTGTATTCGTAATTTTTTAGTTTTTTTATTTGCTAAGATTCAAACAACAACAGCCCTGCAAATGAAGTTTGATGCAATTTTCCGTCTGTCAAAAGCAAATATAACATTGCATTTTAGGTTCCACATTTCTCTGTTACCTCTCTTTGCTTCACTGTTTCAATAAACAGGTCTTCATTGTGCGTTCTGTTTTGCTCTGCAATATTATGCACAAGAAATGTTTCATAAAGACTAAGTCATGAAAAAAATGTGACTATAAAAATAATCTGTCTCAATCATCACTGAAGTGTGTGGTCATGCCTCTATCTGCAGCCCTCTGCCTTTATTTTGTGATTCCCAAAAGTTTGTCCCTGACAGCAGGCTGGAAGGAGCAGGGGGAGGCTGGACGGCAGATGGAGACCACCACCATCCCTCCAAACCACCCACCCACCCATCCACCCATTTCTTCTAGTTTTTATTTGAGGACTTGCTGGTATATTGATGTGAAGAACCAAGCCAAAGCTCATTCCAAAGCCAGAGTGGATCTGGGATTGGCTTCCACTTTCATTGGTGCTGACCCCGAATGAGGGAGTGGATGGGAATGAGGATCTGTGCTGCATTGTTGAGAGGTCAGATTTGAAAGTTGTGTTTACCCATCATGGCCCAATAAATCCTGGTAAGTATACCTTTAATATAACATCACTGTTCCAAAAACATGACATCTTAGGCTGCCATAAAATGTGGGAAGCAGCTGTTGATTGCGATGATCTGGGTTTGTTATATTAACTTTGAAGCCATGGGAGTGGAACTCTAGAGGGAAAACCATGGTATGAGAGCTAATAAGTAACGTGATAGTCCACCAACCCTTGTAGGGATATTTCTTCTCCTTTGCCCCTTTTAAAAAAGGTTAGAGGTAAGAGGTCATGTACAAAACACCAGGGAAGGAGCGGGCAAGTACTTGTTTAAACCTGAGCGTTCTGTAACGGCAATGGTCAGTGCAGCTATTCCACTTCCAGATGGTATTTTTCATCATCTGGGTCCTAAAACTAGCTGTGTGTGCGTGCGTGCGTGCGTGCGTGCGTGCGTGTGTGTGTATGTGTGCTCCCTACCTGCATCTCATTCATGTTCATGATGGTCCTGGAGGGTCTGTGTGTGCCCAGGCGGTACCGGATGCCCTCATCCAGAGTCATGCCATAGAACTGACTGTAGTTAGCTGCCCTCCACCTGACAACACAAGAGGAGAGGAAGCATAAAATGACATTATTTTAAATGAAACAGGGAAGATCTTATTATAGACCTTTAAAAATCCGTAAACTCTGTTTGTTAATGTGTGGGGGGAGGGCAGGGTGGGGGGTTTTACCCATAGTTTCCTCTGTTGACAGCCTGGATCATGTCATTCTCCATTAGACAGGCATTGTGCTCACACTCCCAGCGTCCCGTGGTCCCGCATGTACTACAGAGGAGAGGAACAGACGTTCACTCGTTTCAGCATTAAGTGTGCATTAGTCTTATAGCTGTGATGTATTGCAATATCTATTCCAAAGTCAGTGAAATCAGAGGTCATCTCAAAGGAGAGCAAGCATGGTTAAGTGGAATTCTCGAATCAGAAGTTCAACGCATTCTTATCCCTGTTAAATACCGACGCTCATGGCCTGTCAACCTGCGCTTTGTCACACCCCCTCATATTGGAGAGCAAAGCAGCCTTTGCCATCTGTATGAGATGCAGCGGGCTTTCTCCTCACATCAGTCAGTATTCAATAAAAATGGCAGGAGGGGCTAGATGGGTCAAACGAGCACCCATTTGTACCCTTAAAACTGAGTCTTGAGTGACAGCATCGATCGTCACTATAAACAGTTTCAAGTCTGATCCAAAAACACAAACTATCCATACCATGTTACATTGCAGTGCTGTAATTCTGGTTAGGTATGGTCACACAAAACAAAAGGTGAGGTTTAGGTCACGGTTGCGGTTAAAATAAACATTTTTGTCACTGCACCGCACACGGTGACTTACGCTTTTACTCTGCGCCTTTCATACCCGCCAAAAAAGGCTTCTATTGGAGTGAATGGACAACCCGCAGCTTCTCATGCAGATGCACAAAGGTGGCTCACATAGAATGTCAAAGGCTGTGACAAAGCGTCGCAATTCGCTTAGCTGGGATGAGAGTGGGCTGAGAATTTAAACGGCCGAGGGACCGCAGAAGCCGGAAAATCAGGAACAAATCGGAACGAGCGAGTGAGGAAAAATGGAGGTTAAAGGGAATGTAAGCCTTTTAAGGTCACAGAATGCAGATCCCTCTTGAGTCAGAAGAAAGCAGAGGGACTGACAAGGTTGAGAGGTCAAAAGAGATGACAGATGGGATAAGAGGGCAGGATATTAATGATGACATTCAGCTGTTTACTGTGCTGTGGAGATGTCTGAAATAGAAAATGTGCACCGTGTACTTCACTTCATGATGACTCATTGCGAAGGATTTTGTGTGTGTGTGTGTGTGTGTGTGTGTGTGTGTGTGTGTGTGTGTGTGTGTGTGTGTGCGTGCGTGAGCGCGCGTGTGTGTGTGTGTGTGTGTGCGTGTGTATGCGTGTGTGTGTGAGAGAGAGAGACTTCAAAAAAGACGTCTGGATTATACTGTAAATCTTTGGCTGATAATTGCTTTCCAGTTTCCAGTGGCAGTCCCTCAGTAAAGTAATCAGCACTTTTAGATGTTCTCCAATGTGCTTGATGTCAAACCCAGTAAATTAGACGCTTCATTTGCTCGTCAATGCATCAACGTGCGACCATGATTAACCAGTCACTTCAAAGCAGTGCAAATCATCATTGTGGTGCATCAAATAGGACACGTTATGAGCTCTGCACCTGCACATGCAACATATCCAGCATTTTGTTAGTTATTTTTAAGCTGCTGACACTGAGAGACAAGCAAACCGGACCATCTCAAAACATCCCCATTCAACTCAACTGCCTGTGACAGTTCAACTGAATTATTCAACCGGGCAGAAAAGCCTGAACTTCTCAGTCTCTCCAAGATCATCATCGAGACCCAAAGTGTGGGGGGCAGCATGTGACAAATTCTATTTTTGGTGCACTTGTTTTGTTTGCAGATGTTTGACGGATCTTTTTCAGGGCTCTGTGATGAAGTTATCCATGTGATTATGATGTGTTGAGATATGCCACATGGAAATGTTCACTCTCGTGTTTCAATCGTGTGAGAATTGACAGAGTTGCAGTCAGTGAGCCCTACTGCTGTCACCTCAACCTGTCATTCATATTCTCTCTATTGGTGTCAGCCTCAGGTTTGCCGACACCCGACACCTTATTACCTTTATTGAGAGGCTGGAACTTAGAAGTGTCTTCCTGACTATCAATAACACATCATGGCGCACACATCATCTGCACTGTACACAGCCCAAGTCTGAGTGCTAAGAATTTAACATTGTCCCATAACGGAGGTGAATCAAAGACACTATGTAACATGGATTGTGACTGTGTTGGCCCTTTATCTCCTCTCTGTGTTGGACATCTCTTTTACCTCTGTGCAATTATAGGCACGGAGGTGTCCTGCGGGGATGCCCCAGTTACAGCCATAGTAAATATGCTCAGAGAGAATGTCAGCCAATAAACCAAGCAATGGGTAGTTAGACAGAATATCGGCTCAGGAGATGTTTGATGGCTGATTTTTCATATTAGCTGATTGACTGGCATATTCATGAGCCAGATGACGATCATCAAATGCGAAGAGTGCTTTTCAACCTAACTATCAGATTCTTTGGCAAATGCATTGCAACCTCCAAAGTTTGCCCCCCACATGTTACTATGCCAGTTATCTCCATTGTAAAGCCTGCATTAGCAATAACGTCCATGCAGCATTTTATCAAGCTCCCCAATTAGTTTGCCATATCTACTAAAACCAATTTATTTGAACTGTGTTAATGATGTTTGCACATTATTTTTTGCTTTCATTCACAGTTGAATTGGTTCATTCTAATACACCAGTGCATTTGTAAGTTAAAGTTTGCTCTTACCTCTTCCCACCAAGTACACTGTTGGCGACAAGCAAGCAAGCCCACAGACACAGAGAGGCCGTCCTGCTCCGTCCACACATAGTTGCAATATGAGGACCTTTATCTGCTGGAGGTCAGAGAGCGGGTGAGAAAGAGAGAAAGATCATTAGCAAGTCATACCAGGCAGTGGTCCACCATAACCCCCTATATTTCATCACGTCAACAGACATGATGCTCTACAACAGCCAATGTGGGGTTGGGGCTGTGGGGGATATCTGTATTCCTACAGAGATGCTTTTAGGATATCTGTGGTCCTTGTTCTCAGCATTCCTCACAGATTCACTGACAGCACATCAATCAAACCAAATAGCGCTGCCACATGCATCAGGGCCAGGCATGGCATTTGACACATGAAACCCCTTAAAGATTTCACATAATCATTGGAAATTAGGTGCCACATTTACAGAGACATATTCTATACCCCCTGTGTGGCGGAACGGATTTAATTGGCTGTCCGGCGTGATCAGAAAGGACTTTCATAACTGACACTCGATACATGGCTACGTTCATAGCGCATTATAATAAAGACATAACAAGGCAAAACACCATCAACCACATAAAACCCTGTGTGAGCTTCGCAGCACCTGTGCACAGCCTCCTCTAATACCCTGCAATGTGAAACGCCGCGGTACCGCAATATCAAACCAAATCCCCTAAAATAAGAGCATTTGCCTCCTCCTCAATCATTAAGCTATGATGTCAGCCGGGTCATAAAGTATGTAGGCAAAGCAATAGCCTGCGCTATTATGCAAAACACAATGCTCAGATTCACGGTCCATTTTTGAAAGCATAACGATTTTCTCCACCAACGGTCCAAATCCTTACTTGTAAGAAGAAGAAAAAAAAGCGCAAAACGGCCGATTCTCTATCGAATCCTGCCGCTGATATACGGACCACATAGACAATGCCACTTGCTCATGATGTTCCAGCGTGCACTGAGAGCAAATTGGAGTCGGAGGACATGGAATGATATGTTAATCGACGGAGGACATACAATGATATGTTAATAGAAATAAAAGAAATCGGTTGACAAGGAGTGGATAAATCGCGGATGATGCAGATTAACAAATGGAGGAGAAAATCCCGAACAAGCACACACTTTCTAAGTTATTCAGAGGGAAATGTCAGCCTGGCTTACGTGAACATAATCGTGCTCGACAGAAATTTAACATGCAACTGGCATCACTGAAAGGATGGTCTAAATACATGCATGGCGATCCAGTTCGTGCGTGGCGGAGTAATTAAGCAAATGTGCGCTGGTGCTGCTTTATTCGAAGCGCTGTCCGTGGTGCTGAAACCGGGCATCTTACAGTTCAAACGGTTCCCGTTGCCACGAAATACCCTGCAAACGGCCTCAATTTCGACGGAAAACTCTCCCTTCTTCCTAATGGAACTCGTCTTCCATTGGTTTCCAGCAACACAAAACCATCCCTTTCTAAATGCGAGTGTTACTCCCCTCTTGCCTTCTTCTGCCAGATAAAAAAGGCGAGATAGATGAAAAAACCCCACACTTACAGCAGCTGGGTCGGGGTATATTCGTCGTCCGCTGCCTATATCCTCAAACTTTTGTGAATATCTTTTCTAGCCAGACTGAATGAGGAAAAATCCTGTGTGATCTCAGATCTGACGAATTTTAGCTCGAGGCTGGAGAAGCGGCTGCTGACGATATGCGCAGGTCTCTCTCACTGTTCATTGGTGGTGCTGTAGTGAGTTGAACTCTCTCAGTCTGTCAGCAACAACAACAGAAAAAAAGAATGTTCCACTAAACTAACAAATCTGGTATGCGTATCGAGGTGTCTATGGAAAATTGCCGGCTGTAAGTCGATTGAACTAGAAACAGTGTATCCAAGCGAAGACCATTTCATTTTTAGAACAGGCTATACCGACCTATTATAAAGACTAGCCCGCCCATTTTATATGCAGCACAATTTAACTTGCACTGCTGTCGCCCTAATCTCTTTTCAGTGGCTGCAAAATAAAAATCCTCTTACACTCACAACTGGGATTTTTCTCCCTCCATTACGCTTTCTCTGTCCTCCTCCCCGACTCCAGTGTGAGGATTTCCAAGGAAATAAAATTGACATTTATCAAAAGAAAAGACCGCCTCGCGACCAAGACAGCTTGTGCATCTTAGGCACAAGAGTGGCAATCATAGAAACCCACTGTAAGTATGTACGCCGAAGCAACAAAAGATATTTCAAACATCAATTGATTACACGGCTCGGATACGCGCAAGCGGGAAAAGACCGAAAATTTTAAGAAAACCGTGCTCCCGACCTTCAGTGGCTTCCACTGCTGAGATGAGCCTCTGTCTGCAATGAGAGAGAGAGAAAAAAAATCCTCCTCGAATCACTCACCGTCTCTTAAAAGCCCGCGTTTCGCATCGAGGCAACAGCACTATGTCTCTGTTTACAACCAAATATTCTGCTGCCACAGCCGCGCCACTCCAGACTGAGCACACGGAACGGCGAGGAGCGCGGAGCTGCGTGCATCTGCAAGGGAGGAAAAAATGGGTTGATGATACCCAGCGTATTTTTTGTAGTCATCTGCGTATTTCAAGTCAAACTACAAATCAGAGGACATTTTCATCACCGGTGACTACAGCGGGAGGAATGATGGGGGACAAGGACATTAGGACAGTTTACTCATTAGATCCGTGTGCTTTTTTTTCATGACTACATATACATTGGTTTTTTTTGCGAAGGTTTTGGCAATTTGTTTTTTTTTTTCGTCCCTCAGCTTTGACTGGAGGTTTATTTTCATCACAGCGGGCAGAGTGAGCTGGCAGTGTAGTCACGTCAGTCTGGTCTGCAGTGCAACGTTTCCTCTGTGTGTTTGTGTGTGCGTGCGTGTGCGCGCGCGCCTGTTTGTGTGTGCGTGCGCGCGTGTTGCCTCCTCACTCGTGGTTAAAGTAGTGCATGAGCGTGATTAGTTATGAGGAACGTAATGGTATTGCCTCTGTATTCAGCGATAGCTCTATCTATCTATCTATCTATCTATCTATCTATCTATCTATCTATCTATCTATCTATCTATCTATCTATCTATCTAATTGTGAAGAACCTTCCCAACCCATTTTCCTTCTTTTTTTCCGTCCTATCCTTAATTTCATAACCTGATGCTGCAGATGCACGCGCGTATTTTTCTAGTGATAACAATATTAATAAAATGAATCTCCACAACCCCACCGAGCTGCCTCAATAGAATTAATAATATTGTCATGCAAGTGGTGTATCATTTCAAGCTGCTTCCCTTATCTCCATGCCAGACGCCACCGCTCCATGTGACTCGATTTGCCTGTGAGCGCGTGCACGTGCGGGCATGCCTGTCCAACACGTGCCCGCGTGCGCGTCGCGTCGGCGCGCATGCCCGACACGGATAGTGGCAAGTGAAAAGTACGGCGAGCGCGCTCTGCCCCTCCTCGCGGTTTTAATAACCCTCCGTTCCGCCAAAAGAGGAGGATTTTTTTTTTATTTTTTTTTTCGCGCGCGGCGATGCACAGCTTCTCCAAAACACTGCAAGTGGTCGATTAAGCCAAATTTTCAGTGACGCCGCTCAAACAAATAACGCAAGCCTGTCCACTCACGGCTCCTTCCCTGGGCAGGTGATGGGAGCGGAGAATGAAGTGTGTCTGTATGAGCGTGTGTATGTGTATGTGTGAGCGTGTGCAGGTCTAAACGGAGAGAGATGGATGACGGTAATTTACTTGAGGCATGTGCAGGTTATGGAGAAATAATCACTCGCTGTGAAAAGTGCTTTTGAATTTCAAAGGCAGGGTTATTGACGTTATTGCATCCCACCTCCCCACCCCGTTTGCGCATCCATCATCGTGTGGCGATGATTTGTTTAAAGCGCAAACTGTGGTGAATTGACATGCGTGTGTGTGTGTGTGTGTGTGTCTGTGTGTGTCAGTCAGTCACTACAAAACTCGAAGACAGAGCGACACCTTTGCCAAGTGCCACATGGACGCCCCCCCCCCCCCCCCCCTATTAAACTGCTCTTTCTCTGTGTTCCCAATGTTTCATGACAATTCTGTTCCATACTTATTCCTGTCAATTCAGTAACATGTAATGAGTTTTGTTTGTTTGTTTGTTTTTGCACATCATCTTGAGCATTCACTTGCTTTGAGAATTTCTTGTCCAATGTCGTCTTTGCACAGCATGCCAGCTCTAAAAAGAAATAAGAACCTGAAGGCACTTATCAGCCTTAAAGATTTCCATAGGCTCTACTGTCTGTTGTGTAATGAACACCTGTGAACATCCTCAGTGCCCCCAGATTCTTCTTCTCATCTACAAGCACAGACAGCAGCAGATGAAGTCTCACTATCAGTTTATTTACAGGCAGTAAAGAGCTTTTTTTTAAATAAATAAATAAATAAATAAAATAAAATAAGGATAATCTCAGAGAAAGCATTTCTGGCTGTTTTGGAGTGGATTACTGTTCTATTCACAGGGGAGAATATGTTAATTCGGTCTGTGTCATTTAATAGGAGATTCCTGAGGCTCTATGCTTGTGGACTTGCCCAGTCTTTTAGGTGAGGTTGGCTCAGAGCTTCTCCCTGATGAAGAGCTCACTCAAGAACACTCTGTCCAGTAGGCAACATCAGGCAGAGCTCCGCTCTGACTGCCTCCAACTGAAGCTGAGGCAGGAGAGAGAGATTAACCAAAGTGCAATACTTCAGTTCAATTACTGCAGCAGTTGATTTACACTTGCCCTTTTTTTGCCTCTTTGGACTTATGCATTTCATAGTGGTAGTAAGCTATTCTGTTTTGGCTGCTGAACCTGGACGTAATGCCTGCTGCTAAACAGGGTGTCGCTGCCTCCTGGTATCTGCTCATCTTTTATTTCTCATCGATCCAGTCTGGATAGGGCCGGCTAATTGAGGCTTTCCACAGGTGTGGTAACATTTCAGTGAGACGTTATCCACATGGAGTATCAAGAGGAGGGAAAGTACTCAATCAAAATAGAGCTGCCCAGTGACTAAGAATAAGGGGAGGTCACCGCCAGAGTGGATCACACTCTCAAATCCCTGGGCAGTTGACCATGTGGCAGTTCAAGCAACGGAAACAAGCTTAATTGTTAGATCATATCAGATATCATATGACCACATATGACAAGTTGTAGTGTAGTCAGGCATTCTGTATGAACAACAGTGACTTTCCCCAATCAGTCAACCAGATAAATAAATCAGGATTTTGCCAAAGACAAAGGAGTGCTTCCCCTCTGTGAACTGCCCCGTGCAATCAGCCATAAGCTGGCATCTCCTCTGACTCACTGTTTAAGGCCAGGGCCCAAGTCAAGTGTGACACATAGGCAGTTACAGACTACACAAAACCTTGCTATTATTTTAGATGCAAAACATACTTTTTAAGGAATGTTATAATATATGAACCAAAGCTTAGCATATATTAGAAAAATGGAGATTTTGTTTCCCCTGCTCTGCTGCATTTAAGCAACATGTGATCCTTCTCCACATGCTGTATTGTGTTAGATTGTGCCTGTCGGCTGGGGAAATGTAAACATATATTTAAAGCACTGAAAAATATAGATAACTTCTATTTAGTTGTTGTTAACCTCTGTACTGACATAAAAAAAAAAAAAAAATTCTGTCAAGCAGTGTGGGAGTATTAATAAGTTCCAAACCCGTATTTAACAGTATGCTGGTGAACTGCCAATTCTATGCTTTAATACCCACAAAAAAAATAAAAAAATAAAAAAATAAAAATACTGCGGTAGTGAATTGCATTTACCAATCTTTATTTTTTTTCATAAATTAACTTCATATCAAGGGCGACATGGTGGTGCGGTGGTTAGCACTGTTGCCTCGTTGCAAGAAGGTTGCAGGTTCGATTGCCGGCCTGGGATCTTTCTATGTGGAGTTTGCATGCTCTCCCCGTGTCTGTGTGGGTTCTCTCCGGGCACTCCGGCTTCCTGCCATCTCCAAAAGCATGCTGAGGTTAATTGGCTACTCTAAATTGCCCGTGTGTACGAGTGGTTGTCTGTCCTTCATGTGGCCCTGCGATGAGCTGGCAACTCGTCCAGGGTGTACCCCGCCGTTCGCCCCTTTTCAGCTGGGATCGGCTCCAGCACGGCCGCCACCCATAACCGGAATAAGCGGAAGACGATGAGATGACACGAGACGAGAACTTCATATTAAAATGATGTTTATTATAATTATTTTGCTTCTCTGTTGTGACTTTTAAATAAAATATATACTTTTTGGTGGCGAAATTGTACAGTTTAATTGCATTACACTCATTAAAATGTGATAATTTTGAGTAGCACCATGATATCATGTGTGCAGAATCTGGTTAAAGAAAAGCTTAAGGAGAGTGTTATTTGCAACTCCACGTGTAAGCAAATCTTTTGTGTGTAAACATTAACAGCCAAATACTTACATGCATAAATAAATGTCCATTAACATCCCACATACTGTGTTAAAGGCTTGTGAATTAGGTGTAAAGCAAACCCACAATTGTCTATACAGTCCTGCACGTCGCAATGCAGGATTAATTAAGGAGGCATAGATCCAAAGCTGAAGAGAAATATAGTCTGCAAATCTCTCAAGCAACTGTATTATAGAATTGGTTAATCTTCTGACGCTCAAACATTCATGACTGCTAATGAAGCAGCATGAGGTTGAATCCTGTGAATACACTCGCCATGCCACAAAAAAAAACAACAATAAAATAAAACCAGTCTATCTATATACATATAAAAATGCCACCATGTGATTGACTATTAGAAGGAATTAGACACTGCTCAGCTCCATGTTTAGAGTACCTATGGGAACCTGAGATAAAGGTTACAGAGACCTGCTGGCCTTTGTACCACCAAGTTCACCTACTATTGATTTTCTGTACACTGTGATAGCCAATCGACCACTTTGTAATAATTTTCTGCATATTGCATACATATGTGAGTGTGTGCATACACGGTAAACACATATATAGAAAAAGTTTTTACTTGCAGTTGGCTGTTACTTGTCATAGTCACATATGATTCTATAACTTGACCTCCCAAATCTTACTTTCCTTACTTTTGATGAAAATGACCCAAATTATTGCTACGAATCTAAAACATTAATGGCCATCTTAATGGTTAATAAATAATTTACTAATGCTTTATATATTATTCATAAGCTATTATAAAGAAAAGCCTTCAGGTTGCCAGGTTGGGGAAAATCCTTCTCCAGCATCAAACTTGCTATGTCCTTTTATTTCGGGTAATGTTTATTTCATCAGCAATAGATGGTTTTCTTGAGGAAACCAGGTGCAGAACAGCTTATTAACATTTTTAGCTGGACAAGCTGGATGACTATATGAACTATTAGCTTTGTTGTATTAACATTTAGAATCACAGGTAGCAGTCAGATTTTGCTAATTAGAAAGTGATCATTGTGGGAACCTCTATCCAAACATTTATGACACTGTTATTGTTTGTTTGTGTGGCTGAATGTTAGCAAAAGACAGAAAATACTTGGTGGGGGGTGGAATGTGGGCCAAAGAAAAACTAATTTCATTTTAAGGCAGAGCCACTTAACATAACAGGAAAAACAAAACAAAACAAACAAACAAAAAAACAACCCTTTATTTTTTTGGCCTTGGTGGAGTTATGCACTCTCGGGTGCTTGTCTAATAGCCTTGATTTAAAAATGAAACATAAAAATGCACCTTTACCATTTCCCTCTGCTATACAGCTCTCCCAGTGTTTTTAGAGTCAAAAGCAAATAGATTTGAAGTGGCTTGAGGACATTTTGGCTCCATTTCAAACAGCTTTTCAGCTCTGACTGTCTGGTTGGGACTCACAGGCATTAAGACTCCTTAGGGTTGTTTACATCTTCAGGACCTTTCAACTGAGTGGACAGAAACCTAGGGTTTCCCACAAGAGGATGTCAGAAACAATAGTTTGGCTTTCTTGGACTTTGAAGAGGAGAGAAGCTTTTGCTGAGGATCCTCAGCATTCTATGGGGTCTTCAAAACAATACAACACTGATACAGATGCTACTATACATAAGGAGGGTAGTTTAGGGTTTGCCGTCCAATGTAGTCAGGAATACATAGAATTTTAACAGTGGTGGCACAGTGGCATGGTGACTGGCACTGTTGCCTGGGTTCGATTCCCATCTGGAAAAGGGCCTTTCTGTGTGGATTTCCTCTGGGTGCTCCAGTTTCCTCCCACCATCAAACCATGCATGTTAGATGTATTAGGTTAGGTTTCCCAATATGGTGGCGCTCTGTCACAGCAGCTCAGGATTAAAGCAACTATTCTTATCTCAAAATGTCGTTGTACATTCATTGTACAATTACAATAAAGTGGCTTTACCTTTAAATGAGGGAGACAAACCAGCCAAAAGGGCCAACTCAAATATGTCAAAGTGGAAATGCCAACATTCGAAGAGAACAAACCATTCATTATTCACATATAGTATAATACTTTCATTGCATCCCGTTACCTGTTCATACACCCAGACTAATTGTCACATCATAAGGACCACAGACAACAATCCCTGAAGATGTGAGCAACCTTTTTACCAGTCACCCAGAAATTAATAATGTTTTTTGACTGAGAGACGAATCATCTTTGAGAATCTACCAGTTGTTCTGGACTGAGCCCTGCTGGATTTACAGTACCATTAACTGGATGAATGAGCGTTCAAGGACCAAAGAGATACGTGTGTAACCAAACTTTATACATAAATCAGGAAATAAAGAACCATCCCCTTAAACTGTGTAGATACAGAAACCGCATGGCACTGAATATTAGTCAGTCTGTGTGAGATAGAATAAATCAAATACCTAGTAATCTAACTGAGATACATCTACAAAAGTAACAGAACAGGTGCAAGTGACATCCGTTAGTAATCTGACATGCACCTAGTGTGTTCTTCGTTTCTTTCTCCCCAACTGTTGTATGTGAAGATTTTTACTCAACAATAATTTATTCTTTCTAAATGGAAAGAATCTCTGAAACAAGTGTCACGTCATGATTTGTTTATAAGCTTATTGATGCTAGACTATTTGTAATTGGCTTTTAGAGTTAGTCAGCTCTAAAAGTGTTTATGAACTCCGACAGTCAAACCCATATTCTCAAACCACAGTCTCTGAAGGCCTGAGTAACATGTTTCACTGCCATGGAGGAAATTAATTCCTGATGAGTCAAAAGTGACTAGAAACACAGTAGGGTCTTAATCATCTGTCACCCAGGCAAAAATTGCCAGTGTCACAGATGATGGGGATCTCACAAAGACAGTCTAAAAATGCTACCTGTCAGAGAAAATAATTTCAGCTGCTTATTATAACCTGACAGGAAGGAGTGTGATGAGTGCATGCGTCTGACTACATAACTTCTATGCAAATGTGGGGATCTCCATTCTGCTTTATTGGAAAATTTCATGTTTCATTTTCATGTCATTTAATTCAGGTCGTCTAATAATCAGGGCAGTATGGTAAATTTATTCTCTGTGTGATTACTTAAGTACATCACATTATGTGGTGACGTGTTCTCTAAAAAACATGTAAATCAATTTCTGGCACAAAGCAGAAAAATTTACTAAACCAACAAAAACAGCATTATCTCTTAATATGCAAAAATGCACTCAAAAATCTCTCTTTTCCTCATCAAAAAAGAAGAGATGAGGGCACAGCAAAAAAAAAAAGTTGTAGACAATAATTTCTTAGGGCTTATTAAACACAGAAGTTTGCAATGCCCAACAATCAATACATATGTTATTTGTCCTCATCTATTTTAAGGAAAACCACCTGCTGTTTCATGAAGTCTGTGTAAATAAATGGCACAGAGTTTGTATTGTGTTAAAAGTCTATATCTATACCTTAACCACAGTGCAGATGAAATATAGATTCTTTAAAAATGCTTCACATTTCTTCAGAACTATCGTTTTTGCTCAGTGAATTCTGTCAGTGTCCACTCAGCCATGAGAGAATATGGATATTTTTTGTTTTTCTTCATATTACATTTGACCAGCTTAACTGAATCATACTAGCATGCAGAAGATACTTGTTGTATGATTATGTCAGGTGTTTTACTTACATCAATAGCCTACGGGTTTTTTTTTTTAAAGCCAGCCTCTAGTGGCCATCAAAGGAAGTGTTCCTGCCACTTCATGCTGCAGCATTCAGCCAGGGTGGCTGCTGCTTAATTAATGAGCTGTCGTCCTCTTTACTCAGATGCCTCTGTTGTTGAATAAGTATTTCACTTTCTAAAGCTCTCAGCATCTCTTTATGCTGGCACTGATCTCTCTATCGGTTTATGTGTCTCATTCTGCTTGGGTTATGTCCATTTTGGCACTTTTTTCTGTTTCCCTCTCAAAAACACAGACGTCTGCTCATGAATGCATGCTTCACATTTAACAGCACTGTACTGATACAAGCAAGTAGGGCCACGGAGCGGAGGCAGATCGCACAGCAGCAGCAGCGCTCTGACTCGTCAGTTTACATAACACTGATTATATCCTTGAGATTTAGCCAGTCGATGCGCAACAGTTTAGGTTGGCCTGGGCATTAAAATCTCACTACCATCTGCTCGCCTGTTTAGTTGCTTTTCTTCAAATACTTTCCCTGGATGCTGTTTCTACCTAGTGAAACCACATTATTTTCACTCATGCCTTAGAGATTGAAATAATTTACATTGGCTACCTTTTAATCTGCTTTTGCATGTTAAATGAGCATTTTTTAAATAACAGCTACTGTTATTCTCCTCAAATGTTCTCCTTGTTATTAATCACTTCAAGCTCTTATGAATAAATAAATAATACTTATAATTAGAGAAAATGAATAAATGAATATGAGATTTAATCAGCAGTAAAGGCAAGTAAATTATCAATATTGCATTGTGAAATGTGAAATGTGAAATCCAATGTACATGCAAAGCAAACCAACTTGATTTCCAATTAAATAAATGTAGTAAAAAACAAAGCATAACACAGGGACAGTGCATCAATTCAAACTGTTATAATGTCGAAGTTAAATCATGCATCTCATTCTTCAACAATGAAACTTTGCAGATGTTTGAATATTCTGCAGTCATGCTTGATAATAATTTTATAAGATGTGCACTGCAAAAATATTATTACAAAGGCTGATACACAACATGACCTTCCAATATGTGATAGATGATTTCTCTTCCTTGCCAACATTCCTGATCCTTCCTCAGAGAAGGTCTCTTGTCATGTGACTGTAGACAACAAAGCATACAGAAGAATAAAGTTGCAAGCTCCTTGAGCTCAGTGCTTTGGCTCCTGGGCTGTGCATCTCTGAGAAGGCGCTGATCTGTGGTTATGTCAGTGGGCAGCTGTGTTATGAAGATCAGCTCAGTATTATAACTGAGGAGACCTCCACATCTGTACTCGTGACTCAGTTTCCACATACTGTCCTCCCTTTGTGCGATAGCTTCCTCTGAGTGTGGTTTACAAGTTTAGAGTACTGACACTGGTGGATCATAAACTGTTTCCCCTCTGCAGGAGGAACCGCAGTGTAGCATCATTAACTAAGGCAATTATAGCAAATGACAGGTCCTCTCAAACATCCCAGTGATCTCAAAATAAAGACACGGAGTGACAGAAAGAAAGGAGAGGGAGAGAAGAGAGAGATGTTCTGTGATTGTTAGCACAAAGTAATGAAACACTGAAAAGGTGACATTATCAACATGTGGGCTGGGAGATTCAGTGAGACTTTTGCTGCCTCTATTTCTGGAGGTGTAGGAGTGTGTGTGTGTGTGTGTGTGTGTGTGTGTGTGTGTGTGTGTGTGTTCTCAGTTATATTCCACCTTAAAAGAGGGGAACCCTCCGTGGGAGGTGACGGAGGCGGTGCTCTTCATCATGGCTGCCATCGCTAAGA
>CAAKHG010012075.1:3314-37165 GCA_901007715.1 Dactylopterus volitans | reverse complement strand
TAGCCATACTGAAACTGAGGCTGTGATTTGTCTAACACGAAGGAACCAGCTGATGCTAATCAGCTATTGCAAGCATGACTTCAGTGCCCCGCCTGAGCTTATACTACGACTTGTGCAAGAACAAGCATAAATAATTAAATAATACTGCAAGGTCACAAGCTAGGCCCAATATCCAGCATAGCTGCACTGGAAAAACAAGTTTGCATTAGAGGTTTCCACTCAGAAATAGCCTTCATCTAATCCTAAACATACCGTCGAGTGACGTGTTTGCGCTCTTGTAAACGCTAAGAAGAAAACGGGCCACGTTTGAACTTTACACGCTTTCATTTTGAACATTTGTTATTAATTTGGTGCAGTTGTCCGTAATCAATTTGGCAGGTCTACAAGGTGACAAACTACTCTGCAGGCTTAGCTTTAAATAAGACTTTTAAACCTGGCGCCAATGCTGAACCAACAGACCATGCCGACTGATATTAATGTTTGAAATCTTTTTTTATTGTGCGTTTTTAACAAAGTATGGTACCCATGAAAGAAGTCCATAACTTTGTCTTGGTTAGGTAAAGTAAACGATCTTTGCCCTCAGTCAGAACATATTCTTTTACCTTCCTTTCAGAATGATGATAATAAACACTATTCCTAGGTGATTCGGTATATTGGTTATTGTCCCGTCTGTATGCTGTGGGCAAGTAATTCACTACCATCAGAATCAGAATCAGAAATACTTTATTCATCCCGGAGGAAATTGTATCAGCGTTAAAGCAAAAACCAACTGATCACATCCTTAGCTGTCATGAGAGTAATCAGTCCAAAACACTCATCTTCTCTTCACCTTCATCCCCTCAGTACCAAGCAGACTGCAAAACATGCAACACATGGACCCACTTATTTCTCTAAATGTCCATATTGCTGCAATGTATGTGGCTACCAAACAATTCAAGGTCAGCCATTTGAGGCCAGTGGCGGGTTTGCCAAGCAGCAAGTGTTTCCACAGGCTCAGTCGAGTATCATCTTTCAATAACTAATCTGCCAGCAAGTACGGCATAGTTGACCTCGCCAGTACAAAGTTGAAGTGCTGACAAAGTAGACCCAATTGCAAAATGTCCCTCATGTATGCTGCAGGATCCTTCTGCCTAACTCGAAAAAAGACTTGACATTTAAGGTTTTCACCGTGAGAATTGGCGATAGTGGTTTCCACAGAGTTGAATCCCCCGAAATTGCTGCTTGTGAACGTCAGTTTCATGTTGCACGTTGAATTTCTACTGAACAGCTGCTGGAGCGTGAGCCAACGCTCACCACTGCATCGCCTTAGTCGCTGCTCACTGTATCAACTGGTGTCGAGGGATTTCCCAGACACCCACAGTTTCAGTGGCCTTGTTCAGACCTGCATTACGATGTGGCTCAGCTGATCTGATCACAGAGGCGGACAGCTCATAAGTACGATGAGTGCACACTTGGAATTGATATGTCTTCACATGCATTCTTGAATGACCACTTGCGATGTGATCCAGCGTGATTGCTGCATGGAAAACCCAAATTATTGTTTGCAATGCACCCATCAACTGACTCTAAATCACATTGCCTGTATGGGTTACAAAACCTCCGTTGGATCTATTCCCTGGCAATTCTTCGAAACAGTTATATAAAAATAAGACGCCAGTGGCGAGCAAATAAGTTGGTATTTCCAGTTGAGCAGGTCCTTGAATGTGGACAGGGGACCATCTGCGTGCACACTGCTAACTGTGGCCAAATGTGGCTCAGAACACTACAGCTGTGGTCTGAGTGATTGGATCTCAGTGTGTTCTCAATGCATCTTGAGCGCTTCCTACACACAGAGCTGTCCACGTGTGATCAGATATCTAATAAAGCATGAAATTGCTCAGTCAAAACATGGCCTAAAATTCAGCGTCCAGTGTCTACACATTGTTATATCTTAGATTTATATCCAAAATAAATACCACTGGTTCTTGTGCTGCTAAAGCTACACTGCATGATTTTCCTCTGTCAGTGTATTCTAGGAAGGGTGAGAGCTGTGAAAAGTTAATAGTTCCCACATCTGATCATCTGTTTTCTCTCATAACATCCTCTACAGGAGAAAACAAGAAGCAAGGAAACAAAACAGCTTCAAACAAATTTTCTGCAGCAGTCCAGGAAGACATAACACTACTAAAAATCCATAAACATCAGAGGACAATGAACAGCAAATTAGCTGAGATCAAAATATATTTGAACAACTGGTTTTCTTTTCTCCAATTACGATAATGTCACAGCTATTTTTGAAGGGAAGGAAGGCTGTAACACTGCAGGGAAAAAGTGAGATGCAACTACACAAGATATGAATTTAAAAAAAAAAAGGAAAACAAAATGCCAGAATAGATTAAGCTGTTGTGTTTTGCTTTTACATTTAAAGAGGTTATATTATGTTTTGTGGGGTTTTCCCTTTTATGTGTTATGTTACTTTTTAGAACATGTAAAACATCTGTTAAGTTAAAACTATGCCAAAGTGAGTCATTCTCTCCTGCAGGAAATGCTACTCAAGAACTGCCTGACATGACTTATTTCAAGCCTTTCCTCCCGTTACTTGTCTATGTCAATATATTTCACCATGTTTAATATAGTATTACTGTTTATTTAGTTTATTGTGTAGACAAGCACAATCTTGCATCTGGACTACAACTCATAAACATAGGTATGGGAAGCAGACCTGCATGTAATCATGTTAAACTCCATGGGTATTGGTATCTGCTGCCGGCATGTCTCGTAAGCTGGTGAGAGTGAGGTCACTGCGCAGCAGGGCCGGCCCATGGCACGAGCCAACTAAGCAGCTGCTTAGGGCCCCGTGACCACTAGGGGCCCCCAAGAGCAATTGACTTAAAAAAGTCATTAATTTTTTTTCCATCTGTGAGTGATGATGATTTACATATGTAATCTACATTCTTGTACAACAACAACAACAACAACAATAAAACAGTATCATAATAACAGAATGTAGTTTCAACACTGCCTCACTGCTCTAAATGTTGGAGCTCCAGCACCCAACCGTGCAGTGCGCGCTGCACATCCAGGAGCTAGCTGGTAGAGAACTAATAATGTCGCAAAAAAGGACATATTCGAAAAAAGAAAAACGAAGAAAAAGGAAGAGGAGAAAAAAACTACAAGATGAAGATATGTTTGCATGTCTTGATAATGTAAAATTTGGTGTCAAAGAGATTTTGAAGTCTCCTCAAATTAGGACTAATTATTGTTGATATTGTTCTAACTACGCGAGCATATGACAGCAAATTAGCTAGCTAATGTTAGTTCAAAACGAGAGAAATCTCTCTTTTAACTGGTAGCTTGTATAATACTTGAGTAAGCTGATTCTCATCGTTTTAATTCTGGGTGGCTCTTTTGCTTCAAAACAACATTTTTGATTAAAAACAGTTGAATTAACATAGGCTACCAAAAACTATAAGTTAACTATGTTGTTTGCAATTGTTTGTGGCAGAGCATAGTGATTTCTGTTAGTAAATAAACATATTCCTTTTACGTCAGCTCCCTATTTTTCTTATGTTATATGAAACTTTTCCAGGAGCACTGTTAAAGTATTTTTCGAGGAAGTACTAACTGAGCCTGTAGGGCAGTCCCCCTCTTCTGGATCTGCCAACACTGATGAATCAGGTGATCAAAAAACTGTGACCATATATATTTAATTTCTAGTCAAGTTGTCTTAGTTAGTAGATATACTAACATAAGATATAATTATATAGCAAGGGACATGTTGTTCATCTTTGGTCCATCTCTATCCTCTGCTCCATCCACTGTGCCCAGTGTCCTCTCTGTGTCTTCTGCAACCTCAGCTGTACATGATAAATTAACAACAGAACAGCCTTTGTACTTGTTCAGTGCACCGCAGAATATCCTGAGATTAATTTTTTTTTTAATATAAGATATCATATGACAAGGGACATGTCCTTTCTGTGTCTTCTGCAACCTGAGGTGTACCTGGCACGTTAACAACAAAACAGGCTTCGAAATTGCTCAGTGCCCTGCAGAACATTCTGCATTCATAATTTTGTCCAAAAATCTGAATTTAATTTCCTTGAAGGTCCTTTATCTTTGGACCTCGAGGTTGATGTTTCATCTACTTCTTTGGCAACTTCCAGTCTGCAGCAGGGGACAGCAGCTACGCCAGTAGACCCAGCCGAGTGACCTTCTTTCCTGTCAGACTAAGAAAGGATTGAACAGTATTAAGAGGGCCACTGCCTATAAAGTAATATATCACTTTGAATATTCAGTGTAAATCAACCCCAGGCTGCTCTTGTTGCTGAATTTGCTACCATTTCAGATTAAAAACATAGATGGGTACAACACGCCGGGCTGCTCTTT
The DNA here is from genome assembly GCA_901007715.1 of Dactylopterus volitans. NCBI lineage: Eukaryota > Metazoa > Chordata > Actinopteri > Syngnathiformes > Dactylopteridae > Dactylopterus > Dactylopterus volitans. Next base: position 32,800 of record CAAKHG010012075.1, on the reverse strand, counting down.
GAGGTTTCATGTATTGATTCTCTGTGTGGCCAGTAGGGGGACTTGCTGACTTTGCCAAATATTAATTGAAAGATTTTTCTGCAAGTTTGCAAATCTGGTGTCTGCCGCCATGGCATTAATCACTGTGGTTTACAAATCTAACTACAACAAAAAGTTCTCACATCTAGTTTTCCAAGTATATCTGTCATGACTGAGCAGAATAAGTACAGTACTTTTGGTGTGTGAATGATCAGTTAGTATTATTGGAAGTAATAGAGGGCCCCCCAATTTTTTTTTGCTCAGGGCCCCATGGAGGCTTGGACCGGCTTTGCTGCGCAGAATTCTACCCACTGGCCACCAGTACATTAGCATGCTACAGCTAACGCAGGGCACATGTGGATAGCTGTGAGCTTCACCTCACGCTCAGGCCTGCAGGATGTCAGCTAGACAATCAGCTGGCTGAGCTTTTTGGGGTTCGGCTGCTTATAGAGCACAAATGCAGAGGTGGAGCGATGGACATCATGAGAAGAAATACTGTGTTTTGAACGTCATGTTTTTTTCCCTGGAAGCCAACAGCTCTGTGGTTTCATTGTGCTACTCAGTGTGTTCATAGCCATTACAGAGGGTTTCTCAGCCTGCACCTCGAGTGTGTCTTTACAGACTTTACAGAATACATCCAAAATCATAGATTGAATATTGCTTTGCGGTCATCCAACAACGGGATGCTGATATGACTATCAATGCATGTTTCTTTATTTGAAACTCATACAAAGGGCACAGTTTGGCTGTTTGACTAATCTGACTATGAGCAACACAAATAATAAGCCAAAAAAAACCTTCATCATGTTTAGAAGGATTTTTTTTTGTTTGAACTTTACCAACAAGAATGAGTTTGTTTGTTTTTTTAACTTCCTGATTCACACTAAATAGGAGAGCAGTTTTTTTACACAACAGTAAAGCATGTTGATTATTGTTTTGTGTGTTATTTCACGAATGATCTGCATGATTCAATTTGCATTTTATCGTTATTATTTTATCTCAATGTTCTTTTAACCCATTTAAAAATATAAGTGACTTCAATGCAGCACAAAAGTTCTGATGTCTAGGTTGTCCTGGAAAAAAAAAGAAGGATATTGCTTGATTGTGCATTGCAGGGTTGCCGTTGTACAAGCATAATTACAGCTTTAAGTCCGGGTGAACCAAAAATAGCCTTTTCTGAGGATTAGAATTACATTTTTGAAATTATTTTGATGGGAATTGTAAAAGGATGAAAGGCAGGTCTGCCGCTCCCTCTCTGCGCACTGAACAAGTGATACTGCACTTTCTAACTTGAGCTGACCTTCCACCAATCAGCCATTCAGTCAGTGTAACTACTGGTTATCAGCAACTACATTTAGACACACAGCACAGAGCGGTGGCATTTATTGTGACAAATGAGAAGAGGAGTTTGACAGTTAGAGGCTTTTGCCCTGCCGTGACATCATTAGTCAGAAACTCGTGGTAGTAGTAATCCCCTACGGTCTAGATGCTGGTGGTGGAGGAGGAGAGGTGGGAGAAGGAGATGGGCTTACTGAGAAATGCAGAGAGACATTTAAAGGACAGCAACCAGAGGCAGAGTGGCTGGAAGTGCTCAAAAAGAATATCAAAAAGAAAATTTGACAGAAGCAGTGACGTCAGAATTGTGAATGAAAAGGTTTTGACAGCATGGGAAAGTGAAAGAGACGGAATGTCAGCGTAAGATGAAGCAGAAATCGCAAACATGGAAGGAGAGGAGCGATCTTCCTCACTGAACTTTCGCTTGAGAGTCATGAACGGTACCAGGGGACTTACACCCACCATGTTATGTAGAGAATGATACGTTTTGAATTTTGCTCCTTTCTGGAGCTGCATTTGTATTTTACACTATCTTTATTGTGGTTATTAAAAATATCACCATGACATTTAGGTGCTGCTGCACAGACGACGTGTCAGTAACACGTGTGGTGTGGCAGGGACCCTGTTGCTTGAAACCTTGCTGTGAAGTCACAACAAAGTGATAAACATATCGGCCCACTATAAGTAGAAATCCCCCTTTTAAACAAGTCAGTCACATGACTGATCAAACCTTCTACCCGTGACGTCACTGAATCATTTCATAACTGAATGCCTTAAAAGGAATTTTTATCTTACTGGGTTTAAAGGTTGGATCCATGAAAAAAGGCCTGCTCGCTTACAAGTCATTAAGGATTAAGGTCAGAAAGTTCAAGTAATAACTGAAACAAAAAGAGGAGTTTGCACATTACCCGCGTGAGTACTTCACTGCAAAACTATTCGCGAGCCTTTTGGGATTTTTAATTTTTGAAACTCGTACAGTGTACGCTCTCAGTCAAGAAACAAAACAGTTCACAATGTCGGGCTAAGTGGGAGGAGGCGCAGCGTCAGGGGTCTGTAATCCAGTCTGTTGGCATATATTTTTCTTAGTTCTAGTTAATATTCTTAGATAGCATCGATGTGCGTGTCTGCTTCTGGTAAAGTCCTGTTTCTTTGCCTTCTCTGTGCTGCATCTCTCTCCTTGTTCATCATCTTTGTCCAGTTGATGGCAGTAAACTAAGAATTATCCATACTGCCACCATAAGATAACACAGCGGAGGACATGCATGGGGATGACGCATCGCTTTGCAGGTAGCTGGAAAGGAAGGACGGCTGCATCTGCTCGGTGACTGCGTTTTTCGCCCGATGCACAGTTGACAACGCTGCATGATACACCCGAGAGGCCAGCGGCTGCCGTCCAACCAGACGAGTCCCAGACCACAACATTTTTATCAGACTCGAGTGGTGACAATCTCTGCCTCTGCCTCTGCCTCCGCTCCTCGCTCTCGGAGCTGCCACTTTATCCAGTCGCTCTCCCCGCTCGTAAATGATCTGCTCTGCTCACATGCAATGTCCCATGCTGGGCGCTGTCCTGACAGACATCAGCGGCGCAGTGAACTACCTGAGAGCAGACCAGTCAAAGCTCAGATATTTCCAGCAACTGCACTGGGAAATGGGATGCAATCACACACACAGCCGATTTGTTTCACTATTTGTCAACTAAGTTTCCGCATGAACACTAAAGAAAAATCTCTTGCCTACATTCATCATGTAACATTTTCCACAGTTTTCTTAACCTAAGTACACAAGAATGCAATGCATTCACCAGGCATCTTTATTTATCTGGTGCGGTGTGCGCCACTACTCATGCACTGTAATTTGGAAATGTGAACGCATCTCAGCACAGTATGGGTTTCTCTTCAGCTCCGCTTGATCTCATCTGAATGCTGTGAAGTGCACCTGGACAGCTGCAGGTGTATGTCACAGCACATGTGATTTATAGGCTTTAACGTTTGTTAAAAGGATACTAATCCTCCACCAAAAGGTAGCTGGAAGGCAGAGAGCATTGCGACCAAATTATGGATAATAGTGGTGGATTATTTGGCTTCTATAAAGCCACAACCCCACAGAGTAAACTCCAAAATATCATTATCATGGTCCCATAAAAACCAAATGACATCACGTTTCAAGAATTACTACAATAACTTTAATCAGGGTTACTCTCTGACCTGCAAGTGTCAGACGCCAGCACACAGCAGTTTTAAACTTGGATTCAATAACTTCAAGCCGAGTGAATCCATTTTTTTACCCTAAAGATAATAAATGACAGGACGTGATATAAATGATTAGAACTGCACAGCTCCGTTAAGCTTTTTGGAGCTTTATAGTAACTTGGTTTTCCTTTTAAAAACTATACTGTTTCAGCTCAGTCTCCCTACTTTCAATTGCTTAATTTTGTCTCAGCGGGCAGACGTGCGCAACCAGCAATCTGCTAACCGATAACCAGTGAACATACAGGAGATGTGTATTTAGAAGCTGCAAAGATAGGTATTAGCTTTACAGCTTGTGAATACCATGCAGTTCCACAAGTTGTAAACAAATCAATGAACTGATAATGGATGGTTTGAGATACTTTGTTTGTTTGTCTGTTTTTTTTAAGCTTTATAAGGGAGATGTTTTTTGGCTTCATAAACTGTTTTTTATGGAGTGTCCTGAACACCTAACATAGATTGCAAGAAATTTGCAGGAAATGAGTGTGCTCTGTTTGTGTATGGACCCTTTTCACAGCATTTTGAGGTGACATAGTAAAGAAACAGATGTTACCAATCACACTAATTAAGGCCCTGGACCTTGTTAGAAAGGAACCTTCATTGAGATAATTTAAATAGCAACCTTTTATTTCATGTCAAAACAGCTGCTGTGGAAAATGGCCTGTTATGATGCCCCATCGGGGTTGTTTCCTCTGAGGGCTTTAAGGCAAAAACATGGTGGTCTGCCAGCATCATGAAATTAGTCCTGCATTCCTTAAAATTTTAGAAGCATAATAAAGTTCACCCACAGCTGAATAGGCTGCCATCACATAATGTTGGCCATATGCAGCCAGGTAGCCGGGGGGCTATTCTCATCCACTTAGGATCCTAACACATTGTTTGCAACAGTTGCACAATCACAAAAATTAAAGGAGAACTTTGGTACTTTTCAACACTGGCTTTGGTTTTCATTGGATTAGGCGAAATGATTGATGATGGAAAAAAAGTCATTTGAGTCTTTTCAATTTTGAGCAAGAGTAGAATGACCAGAGACGCCGACACAGCTGCAACATAATCTTGCAAGTTAAGTTCCAGTTTGAAAAAAAAAAGTGTTATGTGGGTTGTTGTTTTTTTTCCTCGTTTTTCGTTTTTTTTTTTTACAACTGACAGGCTCACAACACAATGAGAAAGAGTCCAGTGGAGATATTCAAAAGCAATTTGGGGAGAATCAAGCATAGATTTGCAGATCATCCTGTTTGCAGAAAGATTGTTTCGCTCAGGATGACTTCTGTCAGTCACACTCGGGAAATCCTGCACCAAACTCTTGTTCCTGATGAAGAACGCCGCTGCTTGAACAGAGACACTGGCTGCAGTCAGAGCACAGGTAATCTTATTAGCTAAAGTTACGCATTCTGCATCAGTACTCGCAAAAACATGGCAGGACAAACAGCAAAACTATCATTGAATATTCTGTAATGACTGGAAATGATTTCGAGCGGTCCCTCCCTTGATGACTCTCAGACTTCACCTTTTGTGATCATATAACCACTGGCACAGAAAATTCTGGCGCTGAAAGGGGATATTACAACAGGCAATGGAAGAACTAAATAATCCCAAAAAGTTCCCATAAGGATGTAGGTTCTCCAGTGGAAAATTGGCCCATGTGACAAAGTTGAAGCAGTCTCATGGTTTCTGGTCGTACTGCTGTAGCTCAGTGATGAGCAGATTGAAATTCTTTCTCGAAACAATCATTTAAAAAGCGAATCCCTCATAAAATTTGGCTAAGGTTTTAAAAGACTCATGTCTTCTTTAAGATTTGGTTAGGTTTCGGCTCAAAAAAAAAACAGTTGGTTGACAACAGAAATCAACAGTTTCTTGAAGTGGTCTTAGTTATGACATCTGTGACATATGAGCAGTATGTGTGATGAAATCGGCCCGTTTCCGGCTGACAGCTGTGCCACAGGATGCCGAGCTGCAGCCATGCAGCACTAAGGAACCTAGACGTCGTCCCTCTCTCACCAAGTTCCCCTGACCTTTGTTTGACTATGTATACGATGTCTCACGACCATCTGAAATCTAATCATGTAATTCAATTAAAAGGACCTCATTTCTTTGAATTGCCCGTAGAATTAGGGCTTTGTCTTGAGTCTCATTTCATGAAATTCGTTCTGCCATGAACAGGGTCAGGTTTGTAGGCAGGAGGATGGGTGATGGGAGACGAGTTTGAGGGAGAGCGAGGTCTTGAGGGTCTTCATGTAAAAAAATCAAGACACGATTTATTTTTTAACTAGAAGAACCTGAGTCATCTGACGGCTGCTAGGCGAGTCCAATATTGGCATTTCATGCACTGACATACCTTATTCCTAATTAAAGAATCCCATTTAAGATTAGACTGCTAAATTTCTGAGGTGATTATGCGGAAAAGGTGCGAGTGTTCGTTAAAAAAACATTTATTACATTACGCAGGCCTGTTATTGATGGTCGAAAAACTCTAGAGTACTAATTGTACTCTCATTCTGGAGTACAATTATATACTACCTTTTTTTTCTTGTTTTTTTTCCATTTAGTTGTCTTTTTAGAAAGTTTCTGGCCGTGTGCATTGGCAAAATCACTCTGATAAAGGCGGGTTTTACTGTTGTAGAGATGCTGCATTCACGATCAAGAAACCACTCACCATGATTATCCATTTTGATATAACATTGTTCATTCTTCATCCAGGTTTGTTGAGCTGTCGATTTAATAGATTCCTCAAGAAGACTCGAAAAGCAAACCTCTTGATCCTTTGATTGCACAAATATATGTCGGCAGCCCACTTCAAGACACACGGCATCGTAAGAAGGATGCAAGGACATGTTTCAGTCAGGTATTCTGACTTGAGCGTCTGAGAAATGCTTTCAGCCACTGATCATACAGGTTGCTTTGATGTCCCATGTTTGTGAGGTAATTTACTCATGAGCGCTGATGCAGCTGGACACACTTGCTTTTGAAAGGTTCAGAATGTATGAAGTCTTTGTAATGCATTCTAAATGTTCAAAAATTAAAGGTGATTATTTTATCTGCATAATAGAAACTATGTGTCGATTTTTATATGTTGAAATGTTTTAACTCTAACTTTTCTGTCATTTTTCCTGAGGAAAATATCCACATCTGCCCAAAATTTAAAGGGTTACCTTCACCCATGCTCCACCCCTCTACAGCATTTCACTGAAAACTACCTGATATTTTTTATTGTTGTTAGAACGGTATTCGGATAGGACAGAGCGTAATCAATGCCAATATATATATTAAAAAATGCTGTTTTTTATTAAATGTAATACGTTTGTCGTGAAACTGTACGAATTTCCTCCCTGGTGGAGGTCAAAATGGCGAATATAATGATTTGTATCAATGGTGACGCTTTGGCAGATGTTTTCATGCAGCGTTGAACATGTTGTTTACCCCAACAGATGGCAGGGCACTAGTTGCTCTTGAAGTCTAATCTAATAAATTTCAAATACGGAACTGTCTGTGTCCTCAGATGGTGTGTCTGTCTGTGTGTGTCTATGTCTTATCAGGGTCCATCATCCATTTATTGTGTTGTAGGAGCTGTAAGCAGCTCTCCACATGCTTCACACAGTCACCAGTCGTTTATGGTTGTTTAACATTTCAGTATATGGACAGAAACAGACGCCTATATGCAACATATAACTGAATAACTCCCATATAATTAAAAGATGAGAAACGTCTTTTATCTTCCTCTTATCTTGCTATTTTTCTGTCTCATTGGTCCAAACTCTTGGAAACCTCAACAGAACAGTTAATACCAAACAGATCAGATTCCCGGTTTGTGCAGATTTGGACAGGAACCACATCTAAAGCAATAAAGATCATGTTTCGCCTGTAGCCAGTTGAATTTGTGCTGTGTAGATCAAGGCCAGTTGACTTGACCTCCTACGAGGACATGCATGTAGAAATATGTGTTTATGAAACACAAAAAGCGTGGTTTTGCAAACTCGCATGTTCTGTATTTGGGATACATTATGTTTACATAACATGAATGGGAACTCAGGAAAACAAAATTCAATTAGTATCAGACCTGTTCCATCATAGATTTTCTTTTTTGCAAAGGTTATGTTTCAACAGTGGTGGGTCTTGGCATGGGAGAAAGAGATCTGGCTGGATTTGATTTCCTTGTGAGGAAACACTAAATCCTGAAGCAAATTTCTAAATTTCTTTAAAGAGCTGCGGAAGACATGATGCCAGAGCCATCAAGGGATTTTTTTTTTTTTTTAAATGTACCATACATAAACAGAAGACCTGAATGCAGGAAATAATAAAAGAAGAAAGTAAGGATATGCTTTATTTTTTAAGGATCAAGCTTGTGGTGTTCTATTTCCTAATTGTCAAGCAATTAATTTTTTTTATTTTTTTTAAAAATGAAATTCAAAGTTTATGTCGAACCGTTTTTTAAGCTTAAACCCTTTGAACATCACAGTTGTTGTGGTTTTTATCATAAATCAATTTTAATGTGATGAAAATTAACATCTGGCTGTAATAACCAAATAAATAATGTTTTGTGTTAGCCACAGGGGACACAGAAGAGCCAAATCAAATTTCAAAAGAACCTGCGGCTACATTGAAGTAAAATATTGATGGGGATACATTTTCATCATTGTCACTGGCAACAAATGGCAGAAGCCCTAGAAGAAGATTTTTTAAATTTTTGTTTCAGTATCCCAATCTGGGTCTTTCCCAAAATGTATTCAATTGTTTCTTTGTCTTAATGACAAATGAAGAAACAAGCAATCAAACAAAAGAAAAAACAGTGGAAAAATAATTCTCCATGTTAAAGGCAATTACTGAGAAAAAGTCATACTTGCGGGAAGGTTTTTGAATGTTTTCCGATGAGGAACAAAAAACATAAATACTACTCTCGAGAGACTGAGATGTCTTCCAGTGAAATTTAGGGTGTGTCTCACTGTTACATGTTTGATAACACTTGACCACAGCTAAATAAGTTACATCACAATTCAGTGTATCAGGGTTGCAGTGTTGCGTTTAAGTTGTGTCTCATTGGCATGCCATCAGTGTCAATTACACAACATCTGAAAAGTAAATGTAACATCCGGCGTCCTGGAAATACCTCGTGATTCCACGGAAGCGGTGATCACTCAGTGTGCTTCAAAAAAGGAGCAGGAGAAGGTTTGCTCTGCAGCGTCATGCTGTTTATTCGCCCATTTGCTCCTATGAAGATTAGTGTGAAAAACATTGTTTTGTGCAGGAGATACAAGCTATTAATAATTGAGCTGGACGTGCTGGGCTGTTTCCCCTGTCTCTGCTCTTTTCAGCCAAGTTAACTTGCCTCCCGGTGAAGATTCATTGCACGCATCCACTGTATGAGAATTGTATCCCCTCTACTCCCGTCTGACTCTCTGTAGGAAGGCCACCTCCCATATTTCCCCCAATGTCAAATTAGCCTTATTGTTTGAAAATTTTTTAATGAAATTTGATAGATAAGGCCATCTGAGAGCCAGCCTGAGGGTGTTTTTCAGTTTTAATTCATGGTCAAACTCAAGCTACAGCCATGCCACGCTGCAAATCACACAGACCACAATCTCTCGAGAAAAGAGTGCCGCAGACGTGAGCTGGGCTGGTAATGTTCTGTAGAGTCGTTCCTGAGTGTTTTTGAACGTAGGAAAAAAAAAAAAACATAATGGAAAACAGAATTTCCATGGTAGCGTCTCATAAACACAAATGTTTTGGACGAACACATATACAGACGAGCATGGATAAATGTGTTCCCATTTGCTCTAATTTTCTGATCATATCTCCATTTTTATCACAGGCAGAGGTCCACACTTAGACATGAAGTGCAGTACTCCATCACTAAGCAAGGGGGAGTGCATAATGCAACGTGTTTGTTTGGTTGGATATACGTTATTATCTGTGTTTTGCCCGCTGCTTTCAGCAGGCTAAATTGTTTCTGCCACCGTGTCATCCTGTACACAAATCCGCATATTGACATGCAGGTGATGATCCATGTGCTCGCAGGAAGAAAAAACATTCCATCAGATACAATATGTCCATATTTCAATTACCGTGTCTTTGCCCTTTCCAGTAATAACATTCCAGATGGAGCAAAAGTACCATTGAAGGTATAAAAGCCGTCAGTATAAATATTTTCATCACATTGGTCCACATGACTATATCAGGTCTCAGCATGGAAATTTGCAACGCAAACATATTAAGAATACCAGTTGCAAAGGACACAAAAAAACAGATATGAATCATAAAATATAAAGCATAATAAAATCCTAACAATATATTGTAAAAGTCCAAAACAAGCACTGAATGTTGGGTGTATTGTAGAAATGCACACACAAGTAAATGTGCACAAGTTAATTATCCAATCAGTGTTGGTTGAAACCTACACATCATGCGTGCGCAACATCTGTTGTGTGAGTTTAATATTGAAAGTTCAATACACCAAATTACATGAAGACCAAAAAAATAAAGAGAACACAAACTTGGGGAGAGTGGAGGAGGGTAAACAGCCAACATGATGACTACTCTTATCTGAGTGCAATAGACACTGAAACATTATTTGTCTTCTATGGCAAAAGTCCATTGTAATGGGCGGTTTTCATGATTATCCAGAATGAAAACATTTGTTGCCTTTTCCCAAAAACAGTTCACTCTTTGGAATCGAAAACAGTTTGCATATGCAAGGATAAAAAAAATAAAATAAAAAATTAAATGTACACTTTGCTACATATTGTACATTTTTTGGTGACAAGGTCATTACTCACAGAAGAGCCAATCCAACCAAACTACATCTTTCAAATTTAATTTATTGTCTGTTTAGGTGTGATCAGGGCTCCTCCAAGGTGACGAGAGCTAAATGACAGGACAACAATTCTATGAACCATCCTCCAATAACGCCTCTGAATGAACTCAATCCCCGAGACGACCACATGACAAGGATACTTCAACTCTCCACATTCATTTGTCATCAAAGACTGAATCTGTCCATTCCCAACACGCACGACAACAACACTGGCTCCAGAAAACCTAAAAACTAAATCTCAATCCACAATTACTTCTTGAGCCAAACATATTTTCTCATGGATTACAATGAATACATACGTTTCCTTCAGATTTGAAACGTAGCCTATTTGTTTTTGATAGGATGTGTGCATGAGCAACGTATGTGTGATACATCCAGAAAGATCTCAAACCCAACTAAATTGAAACATCTTACTGAGGAAGTGGTGGTTTCCCTTTCAATTAACCATCATCAGATGTCAACAGAACTGACTCAATAATTTCTTTAAGCTCAATAACACGTTCACAAAACAACATCAAAGTTTGTTCATCTTAATATTTTCTTTCAGTAGAGTGCTTTCCTATTATTGGATCCTTTTAACAAAGTGCTTAAGAACAATAAAGGTGCACGCAGGACTCGTGTGACGCACCCACCTGTCTGGGCAGGGCGCGGCGGCGGCGGCACATCAAAGGCTCATGCCAACTTTCTTCGCTTATCTTATGTGCAAAAGTTACAAAAACCTCTTAAAATATGTGACCAACGCTCACTAACACCAACCTAAACCTCATGTGTCGCTTAATCTCAACTCACCGGCCAGGTGAGGGTGGGGCAGGAGCAATGAGGACACGGTCAGTAGCATTTGTCTCCAGGTTGCATCAGGCAGGTAGTCGGTGGCGCGCCACTCCTGATGTCCCACCAGCAACCGCAGCAACACGCATGTTCCGCCTCAATGTTGCCTGCCAATACAGCCTTGAAATACTCAGAGAGAGAAAAGGAAAGGGTGGTTTAGGTTTAGGGAGAGACCGGGGTTTGGGTTAAACTAATTTCTTTATGTTTGGTGACAGTCATGGCTGTGGTAAAGACGTAAATGCAAATGCAAAACTTGCTGTTGCAAACTGGGATCACACCCGCATCTCTGCTTCTAATGTCTAGCCAAAATCGGACCCAACCACCACCCCAACCTTCCCATTACTGTTACATGAACATGCCATCGAATTGCCGCCTTTTCGCTGGATTGAAAATGCATTGACCTCTTAAAACGTAATGAGATTGCTGCATAGCTAGTTTTGTGGAATATTTTTGGGGACGAGGCTGCTCACGGACAGCAGAAGGCAGCTGGAGAGGAAAGCAGTGCTCAGAGGCATCTGCCAGTTGTTTAGACAGTTTCTAAGCGGTCTGGGGGACCTGAGCTGGCCGGCCCGTCCAAACAGCAGCGCCACTGATCCCTCACCAGACTTCACTTCAAACAAGTGGCCCACTTTAACACAGCCTGTCTCATGAAAAGCAGACTGCAAGCTGGCAGACGACAGGATCCAAGAGATAATGAAAGAGCTGAAAAATAACGGGAGAGGCAGAGGGGATGCAGATAGGCTGGTGAGTGTTCTATTAATACCCATCTTGGAGATACCCTTCAGTAACAGGAGCGCAGTTTCTGTCATCTATGAATTAAACCCTCGAGTAGATTGTGGTTTATATGCAGCTGTGTGGAGCATAATGCCACAATAATTATTCATTTGGACTGAGCCAGCAAGTACAGATAAATTACTGGTTATTAATTTTTGGATATATTACAACCATTAAACCCGTGGCCATACTGAGCTGATTTCTTACTTTGTTCTCTTCCCCAGTAAATCAAAGCTTGTTATTGTTGATGTTGAATTCTGATCCTTCAGCATTAGCCCGATGAGAATCTCCCGTTTACACTGTGACTGTGCAACTGGAGACTCGCCGCTGTTCACAGGCAGCCTTTAACAGAATTGCTGTAATTAAAACATGTTAGATGAGCCCGCTGACCTGTTAGAGCCTCTGCAATTTGCAACAAACAGCTCCATCAAAACATCAATGGGATGCTGTGCAGACGCTTCGCTGCTTCATTAAGGCGCCTCTAACCGAGCCACTGGGCCTCTAGCTGTGCAGTGCAACCTAGATTGCTTTTATACTTCATGAGGTGTGAAATGTGATGCAAGAAAAAAACAAATGCATTTAATGATAAAAGATGGCTGTTACTGAGCAAAGATTTACGGTCTGTACACGCTGAGATGTGAAATCGTGGAGAGTCATGCAAGCTGCGCTGGTCTGTGAATCTGTGGGTCTCTTGTTTGGTCCACTGCTCCAAACTGAGATACGATCTTCATGCATTAATAGTCCAGATGACTTTGGCGATGCTCTGACTTTCCCTGATGTTTTGGTCAGTTTAGAGGAATAAGAAAGCTGCTCAGACTAGACATTTGATGTCATGCATTGAATCTGTTTGAGAAAGTGTCGCTATACCGTGATGGTTGCAATTGGGACTGTAATTTGCGACGCCGTTGAACTGTACCGGGTTACTGTACGAGAGGTGTCCCTCATATTTTGTCACCCTAATGCATATGAGTGGAATGACCAAAATATTAGGGACAACGTTCTACAACAGATTCAATAAAAAATCAATGTAAAACTTTGCAGGAGTTTTGCATGATATTCTGTAGTAAACATTCAGTGGTCATAATGTTATGGTTGATTGGTTTATACATCTGCCTGTGTATGATAATTGAAAGTCTATTTTAGGTTAAACACGACACCGCATTGCCATCTAAATTTGAGTTTGAATGCAAATCAGCTTCATTCAGTACTTTGGTTTTATTAGTGATTATTAGTGATCTATGTCGATTTAATCCTTAACAACCATCTTGTTACTTGTTTTGAACTACATATTTTTTTTTAAGTTCCTTTCATGATTCATGACCACAGGCTCCAAGTCTGGAATGTAATTTGGTGGTACTTAGCAACATTGCAACTGACATTGTGGTGTTTGTGTGGTGTTTGTATGGCATCTGGCTGTTGGTCTGGTTAAGATTAGGAAGACTGCTCAGGAACAAATGGTTTCATGAAGCCAAATGTTCGAAAATCCTGTGATAATACATAAACTTGCACGCTTAGAGCAGCCCGCGTGTTCAGTATTAATCCAGAACAAAACAAGAAGCAACAGAGTCCAAACAAATATGAAAGCAAACAATATCTGAACCAGTTTTTTTGGGAAAACTCCACAGGGGTGTCCTGTATGTCCTCACAAGACACTTCGATAATTTATCAGTAGCTGTGATGCTGTTTGCACCCAATGTGCTTTAATGACTCCAAGCAAACCACCGAGTGGGAAAAGATGTTAACAATTTGGCCACTGCTCGTAAAAATAAAATGCAAAGTTCATGAATGCGCACAGAAAGTTGGGATCATCAAAGAGTCAAACCTTTTCAGATGCCCTCTTTACGATGATATGTCTTAATAGAGCATTATCCAACTTTGAGGAAGAGGGGAGTCAAAAAAAGTGCAGTGTCACTATTTCAGAAATGCTGACTGTCAATAATGTAATGGGAATAATAATGCTGGTGCTGCATGAATGCTGAAAGCTTAACCTGCATCTCCTTCACCTCGCTGACCTCACACTCCACGCCTGGATTTGGCTGTAGAACAGGGCAGAAGCAGCCAGTGCTGCCGCAGATTCTCTCAAAACTCTTTCCTCAGTGTGTGTGTGTGTGTGTGTGTGTGTGTGTGTGTGTGCGTGCATGCGTGTGCAAGGGAGAGAGCGTTTGTGTGCGTTTTGCAAATAGAGCTGCAACATTCATGCATCAAATGTGGTGTTTGTGCAGCATGTGGTCGAATTCTGTCATGTGTAATTCATTCAAAAGTGTCACATTTATCCCATCACCATTCGTCCCATGAACGTTCCCTCTATTCAGAGAGGCCAAACCGAACATCTGACATGTTCAGTGACCTGTAAAGTATGTTACACGGGACAGATGAGCAGCAATGGTTTGTTGAGTTTCGAAAGCTTAGCTGAAACCCTTGATTGGTTGAAGTATTTGATGTGGTCTGATGCAAGGACCAGAGAGCACATGCTGGGAGTCTATGGTTTAACTGGTGTGGGGCCTGTTTTTCACATTTTCCTCACATCTGCAACCTGTCATCACATTTTTGCTGCACAACATATTCAAGATCAAGCTGGAGGGAAGAAGGACTGCGTATATAAGAACCTCTGCATTTAGCTTTGAGCTTGTATCCTCAAGTGTTTCTGTCAGTAAATTGGTAACCTGATTTTACTCTCCTCAATATCTCCCGACAGGAGAAATTCCTCTTCGGTTGCTGCTACCTTCTCTTTCCCATCATTTCATCCCGACAGCAACGTGGGGCCTCGTTGTAACATTCTGTGTAATTCACTCATGTCTTACTTCCTGTTTTATTTTTGAAGTAACTACCTGCCTTGTCATTTCAGTTCCTGCTCTTGTCAGCAGTCAGCCCTGCTGGTGCCCCTGGTTTCTGCTCAGGTCAGCCCCAGCTATAGATTAGGCATTTATGACATGACGGAAATTAGGAACTGACAGAATTGATTGAGAGCAACCACAATTGTGGGGTCTTCCTCAATGACTGCTCTGACACGAATATTCGAAACGCTATTTAATTACTTTGAGCAAGTGATTTACAATGTTGTGCAATGTGGTTGGATTCTTACATAGTAGCAAAGTTGCCAGCATCACTGCTTTTGCAACTTGTTAATGCGTTCCTTGTAAAGACAACAAGCAAAGTGCAGGAAGGTTTCTGCTGGCACCCACATTGTTCATCAACTTGATCGTGTGAATGCGTGTTTTTTTGGAAATCCCCAAGTTGGAAATAATGAGTTTTATCATCGTCTTGATCGCAGCAACAGTTCTCTGTTCCCTATTGTTCTATTCTCTTTGTCCCTCATGTGTATCCATGGCTTTCTTGTGTTTTGCATTTGTTCTATGGTTTATTACTCTGCCTCCTTCCTTGGGTTTTGGATTTTTGCCTGCTCCCTGCTTGAGTCTGCTCGCTCAGTTTGGAGATGACTTTAAAGACTGCGCCTTTTGGAACTTCACCTGCTGCCCAATGTGTTTCTCTGCACTGATTTCCCTGAGGACCGAGGACGGCCTGCTAAAAACTCCACAGGCTTGAGTATTTTTTTGAGTTCCAAATCCATATGTACTCGTAAACAGCTGGATGCAAGAATTAACAATCACATAAAAAAAAAAAAACCTGTGTCTTACACAACAAAGAACCTCTGATTAGAAAACCACCAACACAGCACAGAACTAACAAGTAACAGACAAGATGAAAATTGTTCAACAGAAGCATACTTTGCTTCATCTCTGAGTGATAGAAGTGTTGCATGATAAAATACGCACACAATATTATCCTGATGTGCGCAAACTGGATTGCATCTAATAATGAACCACGGGAAATTGCATATTGCCACGGTTAACGGAGCTGTTTCTGATCAGTGTCAAGTGTCCCACAGTTATCGAGGTACAGCTTTAACTGCAACGGTAAAACAAGTCACAAAAACAACATCGAGGAAAACCCCAGAACAGCAAATGAAGAGGAGAACGAGAAACTTGGAGTCTGATATGCCTAACGATAACAATAAATGTGCTAAGAAAAAGCAGAAGTGAGGAAAAGTGCTGGAGATGTGCTGAAACTCGGACAAAGTGTACAAAGTGACCAGATAGAATGTGTAAAAGCAGAAGTAAAATCAAGGCGGAGGACTGCTCAAGAACAACACCCCAAAGTGTTAAGAAACAATAAGTTTGCAATGCCGCTGTGTGGAATTGGGATGACACACAGAAATGCCTGCGCACACACCCAAATGCACACACACACTGAAATAAGGTATAAAAGTACATGCATACAGAGGACCTGGGCTGTTGCGGGATCGATCGCTGCGCCGCCCTAGCGCGCAGAACTCTATGTGGGACGAAAGATGACGACGATGATGATTCAATTACGCAACCAAGCCCTTGAAGTAACAGATTGAACTTTGTGACTCACTTAGTTCACCGTCGCTTACTGGGGGAGTTTTATATGTTCCTAAAGGAGTTGTACTCTGAGTGGTGAATGATTGGACTTCAGGGCCAAGAAGTCCTACCGGTTCATTGCAACTGATGAGTAGCACTTCAGCTTCAGTAATTTAGAATTATGTTGTTCTAATCAAACTTTGAATCAATTTTTATGCTGTTGCTACCTTGCCAAAGTGCTTTAATAAAATACTGGATTTGCATTTAAAAATAAGTAGTGGACATTGGCTTTTTGAGTACTTTGGTGATAGTAAAAAGTTTACAGTGTGTTTCAACATCAGTGGTTCCTGACGTACAACAATATCCTTGTGGTTTTTATTCCCAGCCACTAAACTAATTCCTGGCATTTACCAAGTGCAGCGATCATGAGAGGAGGGCTGCCATAACGAGTGTGGCTGGGTATACTTGACCGACTCATGGGCTATTCAGTTGGTTGCGCATTCAGAGGAAGCAGGATAAGACATCCAAACGATAAGGCAGTAAGATAGCCAGGCGAAGCTCCTCGCCTCCCGCTTAAACAAGTTGGTGAGTACTATCACAGTAATACTCAATAGTCATCGACTTCGGACCCGAGAGAGGGAGAGCTGGACCAGTTCAGACTTTGGTAAAACTTCAATTATTTATGACCTGTGGCATATCTGCCTCATAAGCCCAAAAGGATAGAAAGTTTGGTCATAGGTTTGCTGGAATAAGTAAAAATCAGCCGTGTGTCACACCTCATTTAGTCATGGGAGCCGAAAAGACTGCAAAAAGGATGTGTATCCTCGCTCACAGCTCCTCCAGCAAGCCTGCTCTTCTCCCAATGCATTTTGGGAATGATGCATTGAGATCATGTCTGGGTCACAGGTAGGAAGACGAAGCAGACAACGAGGCGTAAAAATGAGAAAAGCCCTCGATCTAGGCCAGGCTGCTGACTTCCTCGATCCGCAGCTTGCCTACCGATTGGCTGGTAAGGTCACCGTGACAACAAGAGAAGTTATTGGATGCTTGCAGTCACATGATTTCAGAGACCCTCAAAACACAGATGGAGGTCCGCAAATTGAGAGCATGGATGAGATGGAGGAAAGCCAGTGTTGTACTGATTTAGACAATATTATGAGAGAGACATATAAACAGAATATCACAACTCAAGTTGGACAAAATGTTTATCAGGGGAGCAATTTTTCAAATGAACCGAATGATTTGCCTGCTACCAGGGTTTCCAGGAAGACCTTCTACACAGGAAAACAAATTGAAGCATAAAAGGGTGAAGATACATATTTTCCCAAGCGTTTGAGTTGATGGCCTCGGTAATAGGCGCTCCTTCACAACGGTTTTCGTTTTTCGCCAGCAGAGTGACTTTCATTGTCCTGCAGATTAAATCAGCAACATTCGACGCTGCAGCACCTCCTATGTTAATGTGACAGAACTCGTTGCAGCCTGTTGTGTTTTCCTGTGGAAGGGTAACTTATTTATCTTTGCCCTAACCCTAACCTGTCTTTTGTGTATCTATTAAACCCATCTTAATTGTCAGTGGTTTTTCCTTGTAGCTTGTACATCCAGCGTCAGTTCCCAGCCACCCATTAAATGTGCAAACCATACAGCTGATCATTACCGCATTATGAGTATTACCGTGAATAATTCACCATCTTACACTCATTCCCACAACCACAGATGATGGTCTATGAGCCATTTCGTGCATTTTTTTTCCCATTTATGGAAAACAGCATTTGGTACCCGAGTCAAACTCCCTGAGGTTTCATGGTTTAATCAATTTGGAGCAAAACTAGGTATTTTGAGAGGTTGAGATGGTGCCGCCCACAAGGAAAATCACTTCCTGTCCTCCATCTGCAGTTTGCGCCACAAAAATGCTTGTGATGTGACGTCATATGAAAACAAGTTACAGTTATTTACTGAGCTTGAGAGGTGCCGATAGACAGTTCTGTTTTTGAAAGATTAAGATTATTTCCCTCTGTTTTCAGTCTTGTTAGGAGTGTGTTATGAATTTGATCAAAGTCTTAGCAAGGAAGCAAGGAAGTATAACGCATCCCCCAAAGGATGAAACTATTCTTTTAATAACGTCCAGCTAAAATGCAAAGCAAGCTGACCTCCTGGGTAGGCACTCGCTATGATAGATTTAATGTACCTGCTCGCCAAAAAGCAAATGGACATATTTCTCATAATGTCTAAGTATTACTAGAAAGTTTTAAAACTGTTCCGAGGTGCTGAAAAAATGATCCTATTGTAGTTTGTGAATACTTGTTATTGTAACAGAAATTTGTTTCACAGTCTTTTACTACCTGCCGGCAGCTGCAGACGCACGAATGGTTGGGAATCGCCACATGGAGATGCATTTATCCTCACTTGTCCTTTGAGATTGAGGGTCACATCCATGGAAACATGGCTACATTAAAAAGCGGGGCACCATACTGTTTCAAGAGGAAATTATGAAATTCCACAACAAATTGAGTGTCTGAGCTAGAGCCCAGAGAGATGACTTGAAACTATAAATCCCAGGATTTTTTCCATGTGAGCTCTGCACGTGCAGCGGCTTTGAGCATTTTTTTTTTTTTTTGTTACCGAGCTGAACTCCATGACTCACTGATGTCTCCTCCCGCCGGACCCCGTGTTTATTTTCATCACCTTACGGAAGACAGGGATTTCATAAAATGTGTCTATAGTAGCTGGATAATCCGATTGGACATACGACATTAATATCCAGCAATGCAGCATGAAGAGGACATGGTTCAAGTCAGTAGATGGGAGGGAGGAATACTTGGTCCAAGTGATAAATACTTTCACCTCGAATGCTCTGCACTCAGAGAGATTTATTAAAAGAATATTGATGGCTGTGCTTTCTGCAGTACGTGGGACTGACAGTACCATTTATGTTATTGAATAACTGTGGATGATGATGGATGAGTGCAGTCACAAGTCAGTGGCCTGGCTGACTTCTGGCCAATCAGCCCAGCCAAACAAATATTGGCTGAGTTGAACAAGATGACTTGTTCAGCGATTGTTCGTCATCTCACTGATCCGCATCGGAAGACGTGTGTTGAGAGGAAATCATGCCAACCATTTTTACTGTCTTTCATTTAGCCACAATCTATGTCCATAACCTGCAGAGAAGGGGACTCGCTACTTTATTCCTTGGCTTGAATGTTTTGATGATATAGATGCTGCTCAACAGTCTTTAGAATATGGAAAGAATAATCATAAACATCAATCAAAAATGGGTGAGTAGACTTACTTGCAGATATTGCTTGTTGTGATTCAATCACTGTTTGTATTTGGCCTTAATCACTAGGCAAAGACCTACAGACATCCAATATTCCTTTTGCAGAGAATTTATAATGACCTTTATGGACTGGTAGACATGAAATTAATATTCTGATGCATGTCAATACTCCAGAATCAGAGATAAATGATGTTCTTCAAATGAAATTTGACAATAAAAAAAAATATAAATCAACTATTTACCCTGCTATTGAGAAAAGTGATGCTTCTATGTATGTTTTGCTCCATTATCTGGAGTATAAATTATCATGGTGATGTTTCCTGCTCAAAAGTGAGCCTCATCCGTGCCACAGAAAAAGTATTGATGGGTATTGTCAAGATATTAATGGTACTACTACTCTTACAGATACGTCTTATCAATCCAGTATTTCACTGATATTCTTCTTTGTTATTTTTAGTTACCGTTTCACACCGATTCAACCATTTAATAGAAAAATGGCCACTAACAAAATGGCTTGGCAGCTCTCCCTCACCAGGACATATCGTCAGTTGTGTACCTCACCATTATAGGGTGTTTTTATGGCCTTTTATCACAGGACACTCTCTGCTGCGGCACGTCTACCACAGGCTGATCGGTCCTGGATGTGTGAACTGTGGTTATCTTGCCACTTTGACAGCCAGGACGGCGATTTTCCTGTCCAGCCACAGATAGTGACTGCCCCTCTCAGCAACAACTGGGCGCACTTTCCCCCGGCAGGCTGCTTGCCTGGAGTAGTGCAGCTTCTTACGCTCAACGGCTACCCCGTTCGCATCCTCCCAATGGACGGTCAGCCCGATGATGTAAGCATGTTGGCAGGGGTTGGACCAAAGGACCACATCTGGTTGTAGGGTGGTTGCTGCTATGTCCCGTGGGAAATTGAGTCTCCTAGTCCAGTTCCACTTGCATTTCTCAAACCCTGGCTGCATTCAGTGATCCTAAATACATATACTGTATATGCTGTATATACAGAATGTATTGTGTATATATATATGAAGCCCCGCCCCCTGCCACAGAACACACCCCAAGTCAGAGATCTCTCTTCAAAGAAAAGCCATCATAGATGAATGCTGTAATTTCCCCAATGCTGTTAGCAGAACAGATAATGGTGAAGCTTACATATTTTTGCATAACTTAGCACAAGGACCCTGCTTAATCCTGGGATTCGGTACCCATATCTATGGAGAACCCAGGGTTAAACCTGAAGCAACCTCGCTTACCCACAAATCCTGCTTCATACTGGCACCTGAACTGATATCACGCTGCCACAGCTGAGCCAACGCAGCTCTCTCGACGCCATACAGCAGCCGAGCTCAGCAGCAGTGCCTGTGTGCTGGTGTTGGTATAACACCAACTCATGAACACTCTTTGCCTTCCCTGGCAGGGAAGCACTTTGAATAAGCTCCAGCACTGATGAACTGATGCTGAGCGTTTGCTGAGCCGGGATTGTGTGCTGGCAGTGTCTGAGTGACAGCAGGTGCGCGGCATGAACACGGGAGATCAGCAAACAGCAATCAGGAGAGTGTCAAACACTGTCCTGTGTCACTCTTTCATCCTCGCAGATGCAAGGAGGAGGCACGAGCGAGAGAGGAGAGGAGACGTCTCATGAAAAGCCTGTTTATGTAGAGTCGGATAGATTTTAAGCTTTTATGGAGATTTTGAAAAAAACTGAAAAAAAAACTGTGAGAAGGTCAAGGTTGTGTTTGTATTTGTAGAGAAGATTTACCTCTGTCAAGCAAATCCTGCATGCGTGGAAAGGTCTGTATTTGCAGAGATGTGTGATTATAAAGAAAAATGTGCATAGTGTAGATTAGATTATTATCTCTAGGATAAATTAAAATGGACTCTGAATTTTAGGCCTGAATCTGATTAGACAACGGCAGCCCAATCAGGTGGGTAAGAGATGCTGTTGCCTGCATCTCTGTGGCGGGTCCTGAACAATGGACAGACGCTGGCAGTAGATGTTCAATATACAGGCTTCTCTGTCCCTCAGGCACGTGTTATTTGATGCTGTAGAAAATAAGAAATGGTAACACATTTAGTATGTCAGATGTATGCGACTGTTCCATTTCATGATCCAAATTTCATTCACAGTGTTAAGTGCTGTCAGTAGATTATTTTAGATTAGATTCAACTTTATTGTCATTGCACATGTCAGCATAAAGCAATGCAATGCACATAGCATCTAACCAGAAGCGCATCAGCAGTGATTAAATAATTATAATACAGTATATACATACAATGTGCATCGTATAAATATGTAGTAAGTGTATAAAAAGATACATATACATATTTACAGGTATGTACAGACTAACAGGCTGTTGTTAAACACTTGTGTTCATCAAACAGATGAGAGAGATTTACTTGCAAAGATCATCAAATACAGTGGGAGGCTGCAAGTAAATAATGAACAGATGATGCAGCTGTGCTACGCCTCCAATTTAATTGACATTATTACAATATGACAGCTCCAACGTTCTGATGTCTCATTTTGTTCAGTGCCTGTTGTCTAGACTCCTCTCTGCTCACGGCTCTTCCTCTCCTGCTTGGCTGGCATCCCAAGTGGGAGGCACCAAGGCATCAGGAGAAGGAGCAAGGAAAGGAATCAAGGCCATAAGAAAAGGTGACTAGACGCTGTGTGTGCTCCGCACGCAGACGCAAACACAGGAAACAAGGGGAAGCATGGGGAAACACAAGTGAGAGCACTGGAATCTCGGCCGTGTGACAGCCGCTCCGAGGCCCACGACCACAACAGTTTCAATCAGAGAGCCACTGCTCACTTCGTGCTGTTTTATTTTCTAACCGTCCTCTGTAAATACCGAGATAACTTTAGATTAGCAGTATTTGAAATAACACACGCCGCGTTCGAGGTTATCGTCTCCGTTTCAACTTCTTCAAATCCCCTTGACCCTGGACCCTTTTCATTAGGCTCATGTGTTTCCCCACTTCATTCACTCATGTCTCCAGTTTAAGCTCCTCCTAGTGAGGAGCTAAAGCCAAATATACCAAATGCTTGTGCATGGCAGTTATACCTCTCGCCACTTCATAAAAGACAACGGTTGGCTACACCTGCGTCTCCTCTCTCTCTTCGTCTCCAGTTG
This sequence comes from Dactylopterus volitans, assembly GCA_901007715.1. NCBI lineage: Eukaryota > Metazoa > Chordata > Actinopteri > Syngnathiformes > Dactylopteridae > Dactylopterus > Dactylopterus volitans. The sequence continues at coordinate 9,998 of CAAKHG010012075.1, read as the reverse complement.
CATTTGACGGGTTGCAAGATCCTGATGTTGAGGGGACTGCGAGGAAGCATAAGTTGGCATAACGAAACGCATTCCATGTCTACATCCCCGAGTGACGCATGATTGCATGATCAGATAATTGCTTTAACAAGTAGTAAAACAGCAGTGCTTGATGAAGTGGCGGGCGAATGTATCATGAATCAGATGGAGGAGGTGGGGAGGTTTTGGTTCATACACGTTTTTAAACATCGGTATAAGACCATTTGGAGTTATTGGGGATTGTTTAAGGAAACGAAGCCGCAAAAATTGTTTCATAAGTAACGATCACATGGATTCTCACAGCGACAAATCGTTTTTCATTCAAGTGCATCAGTCTGTTTGAGTGATAATGACAGACTCAGATCTCTTTTTCCAAATGATCATTACAGTATTGATGGTTTTAATGGGTTTATAAGCGCACAAACACACACGCACACAAACACACACACACACACACTCATTTGGGTCGAATTAATTGGCTTCAGTATTGCTTTTGTTATAGTCGGTTAATGGCTCTAATGGAAAAGTTTGATTTACATTTCTGTCTTTTCCATTTACATGCGGAGGTTAATGTGCTTTTAACACACACTTGTGTGCATGGGGGTTCAGGGTCATGTTGTTAGTGGACAAGAGTCAATTTACTCATGTTGTCCAATAGCAAAGAGTATTGCATATTTCTTTGTGTCCCCGATCACAAATGGTGAGTGCCAGGGGGTGTTACGACACTACACAATACACTTCACTTGTTATAGCAACATTCTACTATAGCGTGCCACAATACACATGTGTCAAGAGCATTTGTCAGCTACAATCAGATATGCACCAATCAGCGCTGTAAAAGCAACCTGAGAGAGCTCCAGAGCTACAAAGGCTGATCAACAGCTCTGCTCCTAAATACCAGGCTGTTTGAAAAAAACATCAAAATGATTTGCGCCCCAAAGCAAGATAAGTGTTTCTAGAAATTATGCCACCGCAGACAAAGTGTTTCCAAGGGAGAGGCTGAGGTTAACACATATGGAAGCAATGGTCGCAATACAGCACCATAACACCCTCTGCAACAGCCGTGCCTGTGTTTTCCTTCCTTTGTTGGACCCTGAGCACTTTTTTAAGAGTCACAGCCGTTTGTCAAAAGTATCAAATTGATACCTGTTTGAGAGGAGCTGTAAGAACTCCCTTTGAACATTTTATCGTCTTTGTGTCATGGTTAGAATTCAGACCGCTTGAAATAATTAAAACAACAATAGCTCAAATGTGTGATCATGCGGTTCATGAACTTGAACATACTCAGATCACCTGAGTGAAATAAGGCAAGAATTCAGAAAACTAAACTGAGACTGGAGTCCTTCAGGGTTCTTTTTTTTTTCTTCCTTTGTCCTTGTTGAATTGAAAATGAGACATTCAGCTTCACAAAACATGTGTTTTGCAAGAGTCTTATCATCGCTGGGTTGATGCATATGGATGCAGTTACATATTAAATATATAAAAAAGCCTCTGTTAAGAACAAAAGTAGAATCTGTAATATTTTCCTGGTGGTCCAAATGTAGAGATACAGCAGTCTTTGTCAAAGACTGATTCTTTCAATTGATTTCAAAGTCTTCTGTAAACAATATTTTTTATCTAAAAATAACAATGTAAGCACCTTTCACATGAAATGCAGCCCAAAGTGCTTCACATCAATATCGTAACAGAAAGACAAGAGGACTCCCACAAAGTACAAGGAAACTATTAGCTATTATTAAAATTAAAATTATTAAAATGATGTTAAGGGCGACACGGTGGTGCGGTGGTTAGCACCGTTGCCTCATAGCAAGAAAGGCGCAGGTTCGACTCCGGGCCTGGGGTCTTTCTATGTGGAGTTGGCATGCTCTCCCCGTGTCTGCGTGGGTTCTCTCCCACCTCCAAAAGCATGCTGAGGTTAACTGACTACTCTAAATTGCCCGTAGGTGTGCGTGCGAGTGTGAGTGGTTGTATGTCTTTCATGTGGCCCTGCGATGAGCTGGCGTCTCATCCAGGGTGTACCCCGCCGCTCGCCCATTCGACAGCTGGGATCGGCTCCAGCACGACCGCGACCCGGAATAGCCGGAATAAGCGGAAGACAGTGAATGAATGAAAATGATGTTAAAAGAAGGATAAACAAGATGGGGTTTTAACAGTTTTTTCAAAGTTCCGACCGCGCTTGCCTCTGTGATGTTTATGGATGCTGTTTAAATACTAAAAAGCCTATGGGTAAGAATTAGAAATTCTTCATTATTGCATCTGACTGACACCAGCCAGCAGGAGCCCTGCTTGAGGAATAAAAGAGAAAAAAAAAAAATCAATCTTGCTTGCCTGCTGTAGATGCATCATACATTCATACATGTTGATTTCTCACTTCAAAGATGCAACTTGCTCCAGACTGCGTGTTTCAACACACCAGAGCAGGAAAAGCAGCGAGACATGGACATAAAAATATGCCAGCGAGGACGGAAAAGGATTGTTTCCCACAGCCACAAGGAAGACAGATACTGTGGGTTTGTCAGTGACAGCGTGAGCCCACCGCTTCACTCAGAGACAACTGAATCTTGTCTTATCTCGTGCAAGTTTGCTTAAATAGGAACTCAGGAGTCTTCTCCGATTCATCTCATGTGTGTTCAGCCTGCCGTCGTCTGCTGATCATTTAATTTCAGCACCCCAGCAAGGACTGGGTCTGTGTGACCCCCGAGGCCATCGTGAAGCTGCATGGACGGGGGCACAATGAAAAGGCTGCTCTGTCAACCTCCCCATGTGCTCTCATGAGGGCCAACGAATGAAGTCCACGCCGAGGGAATTCACAAACCAACATGCTTGACGTGACTTACGGTACAAGCGGAAGAGCCCAGATGACAGAGGTTTTGAGAGGACAAGCGCCTTTTCTTTCGCGTGATGGAGCGTGCATGCGCGCCATTCCGATCAACCTGGAGGTTAATTGCTTTAGATTTCAGAGATTTCAGACAACAACAAAAGTCTGTTCCATGCGGAGATTCCGCAGGGCTGCAGATAAGAGGGCTCCTTCATATTTGTCATTTTAGACAGCATTCTAGTCTTTTTCGGAAACAGGGGCGAGCGGTGTAAAACAACAGCATCAGTATCTGGTGGGATGTTGTCTGGCCGTGCCGGCGCTCCATTTTACACCATCGTTATTTCTGCTCCCTGCACAACACAAAGCTTCCCATAAAGGAGGGCGCGGTGTTATTATGGTGCAACAATTTCATCTTGAATAAGATTATGTAAAAGGCTGTGTGGAAGCAGCGAATTATATTTTACAAAATGGGCCCTATATTCCAGTGTTTGGGCATCAAAGAAATGATTAGAGCAAAAGTATTTTCAATCTAGTCCATATTGTGTGAGCATGAATGGACGATATTCAAGAGGGCAACTGTCAGCTGTGAAAACAGCTCTGCCACTACTGCTGTTGCAATTACTGCAACAAAAAGAGTGAGCAGCAATATTGCAATGCTACAATAGTTGAGTTATTTTAGTATGATTGTGTTGTCCACGGATAACAGTACTGAGCTACACCCACTTTTGAATTAGCCACACCTAACACCTCAACAGGTATATGATTAAAATGAAATTGAATCATGGGATTAAATGTGATATATCATAACATGAATAAAACATTAATACATCACCTTTCTACGAACACGATTTCTGCCTGAGTCACAATCACATTCAGTGGTTCTTGCTCAAAAAAGAAGACAGACATGTACCTTGATCCCATGCTACTTCACCCTTTGTTATTGTGTAGAATGAGAGACCCAAAACAGCATAATTGTAGATTTAAAGTCACAATTATCAACAAATTAAATTAATGTCTTTATCTCGTGTAGCAGCTGAATTTTCAACACTTTTTGCGCAAATGCATCTTGCATGGCTCTTACCCTTTGTTCCGCAGCCAGCTTGGCCTGGACCAATCAGCTTGCTGTAAAAGGCAGTGGTTTACTGTGAAAGACAGACATTTTCCAAAGGCAATTTTCCAGATGGTTCTATGTTAGCCCATACTGTGAAAGATGGCATTTTTTGTGACAAAGTTACAACAAATTATCATCCAACACATGATTGTTTTGGTTTTGTGGTCTATATGTGCAACAGCATGAGCAACTTTGTTTCCAGCAGCGTCAGACAGCTGGTTTTGATGAAAAAGCTTTGATAAGCCCACTGAATACTGCAGTACCAGTCGAGCACTAAGCAGCAGACCACAGCAAGTTACTGATGAACAGTATGCGTCTGCCGTTTTTGCTCCAAGGCTGCTGAATGTGTAATAGAGCCTTTTTTTCTTTTGAACACACACAATACAAATTAATACAGTTTCAATGTACCAGTAAATGTACAAGGGACCAGTGGGTACCACACTGTGCGGTAAGTAAACGCCACTCAAAGATGCCTTACGAGACGTAGCAACAGATGCTCATGTTTTAGCCAGCTAGCGGATCCGCCTTCCGTCCTTGGGGACGTGGGTCTGGACCCAGTGCAGGAGTGTGGTGACACAGGTTACATTAACAGCAGCTCCAGGGGGCCAAAAACTCAGTTGTTTGGCTGCGTGCCTTCTTGTCCATGTATGCGTGCTTGTATTTTATAAAAACATACAGCTGGTGCTGAAGGTACAGGTCTATTTTGCAATTATGAGATGGAAAATAATTGTTTTTTTGTGGGGATCTTATTTATGTATTTATTTAAAATATTATCTTATTTTAAAACTGTGTTCTCATCACAAAAACTGTCATTAAAGCACTTAAATTAAACAAAAACAAAAACAAAAAACAGTGAATGTTTGGTAACTATCGTGAGGACAGGAGCCAATCGTGGTATCCATAAAAACAATTAGAATTATGTATTATTGGGTAATATTATATGCCAATCTTTATCGCTGCATTTTTTTGTGTCTTAGGGACATGGTGTAACAAATTTTAAAAGGATGGAGCAGGTTAATCCCATAGTTAAGCCAAATTTAATTAAGAGTGGAAAAAAAGAAGGCAAATGCTCAAATGAGTCCCAAACTTTTGATTATGACCAACTTCTGACAGGCGCCTTGGATCAGCTACAACGAACTTCCCCTCTCCCCTTGCAGTGAGGGGTAATTACAGATTTGAACTTTGGGCTTTTATTGCAAGTTTTTGCAAGCCAGGCAGTTATCACATAAACAGGCATCTATTTACTGTACATCACCATCTCGGCAGGAACAGTCACATATTGCGATATGTAGCAGGCCTGGAGCAAAAGCATTTTGTTTGGAATGTGTTGAACATGAATCCAGTATTTGTACGTCTTTAAACTCCTTTCCTGCAAAAGATGACGACTGATGATGCTGTTATCAACTTTATCTCTCTGTATTCAGCGCTGGGCTGGTAGTGCACAGTGGCAAAAAGTGACATTGTCAACCAGAGAAAGGTAACAGAATGGGTGATAAACACAAGCTGCGAAGACAACTTACTTTGACGTTGAATTGACAGATGCCATCTAGTGGCTGGAGCATTTATGAGGAGGGAACCAGAGGACGTGTTGGTGAGAAAGTCGGGTGGAGGGGTCACATGCGAGCAGGTCGACGGTGCTGATGAGAGCCTTGGTGGTCAACCAAAACAGTAATGTCAAAGTCCAAAACTAAAACAAAAACATGAAAGCTGCTACAACAGTCTGAGGGTGACTGTGGAGTCAGGTGACACTGCGGCTTCAGCACCATGATCGACTCCTTTCATGCTACACGTAATGATGTGATCCACGATACAGTCTATATGGACCTATAGCTTATTCATCAATGCAGCTCAAAGTCAGTACAAAATGAAAACTGACAGGAAAGACACATTTAAGATGTAATCAATAAAAATTATCTTTCACCCTTTGTATAAAGAGTTATTTTCAGGCCACATCTATACATCAATGCCGTGTCTGGCTATTATCACTGACACCTGGTGAGCTAAATAAAGACCCCTAGTTACATAATGTTTTAACATCCAGACTGCTGCAGTGAAATAATCCTTTGTCTCTCCATCTGTTACTGCTTTCCTCATTTTTCTTTTTCTTTCCACACACACACACACAGAGATACGCGCACACGCACGCACATCAGACAGCGGAAGTGGAGGAATTCCCAGGTGGCTCCAAGCTGAAAAAGAATAGCCGTTCATCTCTTTCAAATTGAGCTTCTCCACACACAGCCGAGCCCTTTGAAAGAGTGCTCCGGTCTGGTGATCCCTCTCTCCCCCTTTCTTGCAGCCTCTTCATTTTGCACATCTCAGCCTGGCTCAAGAGGCACGGCCCTCATTAGCTCGCTATTAAATATTTAACTCTCCCCAAGCTGCAGAGCAAAAGCGAGGCGGCACACAAGAAAGCGATACGAGCAGCAAACTTGACAATAACACAGTGGGAGCGAGTCTGTGCTGCTTTGTTATGAGCTTTGAACATGCACCCTGCAGATGAATTAGTCAAAATAATATGTTATCTTCGTAAATGTAGACATTTGCGAATATTTCGTGGCCTCTTTCTGTCTGGATCGTTTTATACCTTTATATATCTTTCTTTTCTTTTTTTTTATGAATGGCCAGCAGCTAGTTTTAGAGGTTTTTATATGCACTCCTTATTGATGTACTCAGTGTGCTATTATTTCCGTTTTGTAAACATTGAGGGGAACGAGATTTGGTGGTTAGTGGTTCC
>CAAKHG010012069.1:2230-20721 GCA_901007715.1 Dactylopterus volitans | reverse complement strand
AACGCGCGCGCGCGCGCACGCAGCAGGTTGACGGTTCCGTGACAAGTTGAATCGTTAGTCCGCGACATGTATATATTTATTTATTTTTTTGCCACGTCTTCCCGTCGTGGCCTCCACCTCGCTGATGGACCCGCGTTTGACGCGCCCGCGTTAGCTTGCAGCGGCGCCGCTAACGTCCCAGCGCCGCCGCGAACGTGCTGCCGCGGGGCGCACACGCGACAGCTCTGCGCCGCTCAGGCTAACCTGCGCGCTGTCGTCTTTCTCCCTAGCTGAGAACATGAATCAAGAAAAACTGGCCAAACTTCAAGCCCAGGTCCGGATAGGAGGAAAGGTGAGGCGGATATAAATGTGGCGTTGTGGGTTTTTTTTTGGGGGGGTTTAGCTGCTAAAACACGAGGCAAAACTGTCTCGCCAAAGGTATCGTGTGTATCTTGTTTATAATGTGCGATGCATGTTGCTTGTTGCAGTAACATTTCCAGGTTGACAACAGCACTGTTAGTCGAATCACTTTGATTATTATTGAATAACTTCTTTTATTTTTGGATGTTGGCAGGTAAATGTATTACTAACTGATAAAGGAGGAAAAATATGACCGTTTTTAGAATTCTTTTTGACATTTCAGAAGATGATTACATGAGACAGTTTTTTTTTAAGAGATGTACGATTGACAGATTGGAAATAAAGAAAAAGAAGTCCAGTGAGGTAAAAATGAAATGCCATGTTTCTGACCTGGTGCCTCCTGGACTCACTTTCAATCTCATAAGTCTGATTTTTAAGTCTTACCTTGAGAATATGGAGCCTGGCTTATAAAGCCAGTATTTCTCCGTATCACATAAACCCCCCAAAACAGCTCTGACATTTCACAAAAAAATATGTGTTGACCAAATGGATGTACTTAAAACGTGGTGGCACTGAAAAGCCCAACAGATTCGCAGCTGGGAATTAAGATTATTTTGCATTGAAATCAAATGTGTGTTTTTGTTTCAGGGCTCTGCACGCAGAAAGAAGAAGGTCGTACACAGAACTGCAACAGCTGATGACAAAAAGCTTCAGAGTTCACTAAAGAAGCTGGCAGTCAACAACATTGCCGGAATTGAGGAGGTAAACTGGCGTGGGCTCGGCCGCGAGAGGGAACATTCACGCGATGACGGGAGCGATGCTCTTAAGTGAGTTCACGTTGTCCCGGGGGGAGTCGCGCGCATAAAACCGAGCCGTGTTCGCCTCTCAGGTCAACATGATCAAAGACGACGGGACTGTGATCCACTTCAACAACCCCAAAGTCCAGGCCTCGCTGTCCGCCAACACCTTCGCCATCACGGGCCACGCCGAGAACAAGCAGCTGACGGAGATGCTCCCGGGCATCCTCAGCCAGCTGGGAGCCGACAGCCTGAGCAGCCTGCGCAAACTGGCGGAGCAGTTCCCTCGGCAAGGTGCGTCCGCCGTTTCACGGTTGGTGTAAAAAGCCAGGCGTCTTCCGGTCGAGTGAGTGTCCGCTCGTGGGAAACCGCTCGTCTGACCTCCACGATATGAATATGGTTCACGTAAACGGATGAATGCGCCAGCCGATGGCATAACGCCACTCCCTTTTTTCCCCCCTCCTCCCCTTCTGGAGCCGAGTAGAGTCACTCTGAGCCCGAATCACCTACAAGTTTCGTGGCTCTCTATAAACCCTGTAACTCATCGCACCGCCTCGCGGGGGTAGGAGTTTTCACGGCGGCTGTGTTTCCGTCACCGCGGGTTCATCTCCCGCTCCGCAGCGGCTGCGACGTCACGGCTCCGCCCACCCCGCGCGTCTCCACCCGATATGGCGGTTTTCCCCCTTCTGACTGTTGTTTGTCAATAGATTTCCGGAACAGCTTTTATTTCACACCAATTCACAGGAAGTCCTCGCTAACAAATATGAAATCGGCTCTCCTCAGACAGCCATGTTTAGTAAGATGAGAGAGGCAAGTGGCATGATGTTGAATGGCGAGCTTGCACTTCAAGGAAGTCCGTGTTTTTCCGGTTGCTCAATCACTTCTTGTGACAGCACCTCTTTTGAGGTTTAGGATAATAAGGGTGGGGCAAGTCTTGCCTAATATGTCATTTTGAGGAGCAGCAGGCTTCCAGCACAGCCACCAACCAATCATTAGTCACCGTGGTGCCTCTTGATGAACATTCTGACTGAAGAATCTGATTGCAGGGTCTCAGTACAAGACTGGAAAAGCCAAATTTGTCATTTTTTTTGGCTATTTGAAATGAATTAGACGAATTGGAACTGCACCGCATTTCCATGAGTATTAATCTTCTGTTTTTTTTTTTGTTCAAAATCTGACAATTTGGTGTGTTGAATGTCAGAAAATGGTGGGAAAATGTCCATCACAAATTGCCAAAGCCAGAAGCGGCTTCCTTCTTCATAGGTTTTTCTTCCAGCTGATAGATCTTTGACGTGCAAGGCCAGTCTCGTTTTCCCTGGGTGTGTCCAGTCCGTGTGGACCTTCAGCTAAAGCCTCAATATAAGACCAAATAAATTCATATTATCAGAAGTTGCAAAGTAATAAAATGATGATTATCCTTATCCATAGAACCACTGCCTCATATCCTATGACGGTCGTCTAATGGCCAAATCTCACGTTGAAATGTATTTGTATTTCTTCATCTTTCATTTCAGCTCTTGACAGCAAAGCTCCAAAGGCAGAGGACATTGAGGAAGAGGATGATGATGTTCCAGGTATGGACCTCAACATCTGTAAACATCAGACACTACTTTTATGTTCTCACTGCACACATACACATGTACAAAATTTCCCAAAAAAAGTACAGATTCATTTTCTGCATATTTTTTTAATGCGGAAGTTGGCTCCCCAAGCAACACTGGGGAAAAGAAATTAATTTATTGGTGTGTTGTTGTTTTTTTTGATTGATGGAATTCTCCTTGTCATGAATGTTAAAGCTGCTCTCCTCCAACGGAATCGTCCCTGTCGTGTTGTTGTTCCGCAGATCTGGTGGAGAACTTTGATGAGGCGTCAAAGAACGAGGCGAACTGACACACGTGAGGTTCTCGAAGCACGCGCACGCACGCGCGCACGGACTGGACTGCAGTGAGGAGAGAAGCCCTCTCCGGTGTTTTTAAGTCTAGTTATCCAGAGGTATCAGACACTTTCCCCACAAGCCAGAGACTTTTCTATTCGCAGATGGTCCTCAGAGTCAGACTGGCTCGTCCATTTATGAAAAAGGAAATTAAAAAACAAAAAAAAGATGGAAGAAATTGCTCCTTCACTACATTGTCAGACATGGTCGGGATTATTTGGGGCCACTGTAACTATAGTCTTAAAACTTTTTGTTTTTGTTTATGAAACAAAATAAAGGTGATTAACATTTTTAGATGGTGCTGTGGTTATTGACAGGACATCCGCACCGGGCGAAGCCATCCCGTTATGGATCAGTCCCGAGAATAAATGGCTCCCTCGCTCGATGCTGGAGCCTCCCGTGCTCCCCTCAGCGCGGCATCGGGCTGGACCCTCGCGTCTGACATCACTGCTCTGTTTTTGGCGTCCTGTCGTCAGTGTGTGGACGGCGAACTAGGGAGGGACATTTCTGCATACCTCTTGAGTTTCTTCAAAGAGCTGCAGAGGAACACGGGGGAGGAGGGGGGGGGGAGGCGAAATCAGCCCCGTTACTTGCCTGCGAGCGAAAGCGCCGCTCCTTGAACGCGTCTTCCTCGGCACTCAGATGTAACCGGATAAAATGCTCAAGTTCTTCACTGCGCGGGATGACGAGAATGAAAGCCTGCTGGGAGCGATAACGGAAGGTAAGAACGGCGGCGGGCTTTCTTTCGGTTTTTTTTCTTTCTTTCGGTTTTTTTTCTTCCTTTTTCTGGTCGGAGTCGGGCGGGGATGCTGGGGTCCGCCGTCCGTCCGTCCGCCGCCTTCGCGCGGCAACGCGGCGGCGATGCCGCGCGTGTGTTGTTTTTTTTTTTTTTTTTTGTCACTGAAAACCGCTGATGCAGCACTCGAGCCCCGCGCGCACGCAGTCCGCATCATGTGTGCGGAGCGTTGGCGCACATTTCGGCGTGAGGACGGGCCGCGTTCACGGTCCGCGCACGCTTGGCGTTATCCAAAATAAACACGCACGGCCCCCCCAGCCCTCCCGCCCCCCCGAGAAGTGTCCTGCTTGATGTGATGTAACGGGATGCGGGGCTCAGTGTCGCATTGCCGGCCTCGGTCGCTGCCAGCGGATTAAACATTTCCACGTGTGTCGAATGCGTCACTGTCCCGGGAAAGCGAGCGCCGCTCACATGGAAAACCGGGAAAGCTTCAGTGTGCAGCCCGCAGCAACGGCAGCGTGACACGGCTGCCTTTTTTTGTTGTTGTTCATAATTGCGTGCATTGCGCGCCTGCAATGCAGTTTCATCCGGAATTAACTCGTTTTATTGGAGGGGGGGGGTCTTTTTTTTTTTTCGCCACATCGCGCCAAACCTCTCATTCTGCAGCGAAGTATCTCACACACGCGCCGAGCTGCAGTCATAACACACGATTATGCTTTTATTGGCGATGCATGATTCAGTCAAGAGCTCGGTGGAACTCCCGTGGATGCGTTGCTGCCTTGGCGTTGCGTTCGTGTTACCGTAGGAAGAGAGAGAGAGAGGGAGAGAGAGAGACTGTGTGTGTGCGCAGTCAGGGAAAGACCATTACCCTTAACGGTGAAAGGAGATAATGAGCCAGTTATATCGTAAACTCCTCATTTGACTGCATCGACTGCACAGTGAAAACCACGCTTGCAGTCCGGGCAAGCTCAGTTGAACCTTGAGTGCGCATTAAAATGGATTACACAGGCCAAAACACAAATAAGAAACATTTAATCACAACTTGCATTTTGCAGTAAGTGCACGGCCTGTTAGGCAAATGCATCCCGCAAAGGTTGTATTGTGCAGACATTAAGAAGATATATTTAAAAAAAAAAAACACACACACACACACATCTGTAAATGACCCAAGGATATGCAAAAGCAACCATTGAGCGTTTTGCTTTCCAGGGAACCAGCAGACACAGTGTCAGGGATGATCAAGCACTTCTCCGCCTGCCATTGGCTCTACGCACCTTATTCATCCACACCAAGCCATTTTTTTATAAACTGCTCTGTCTGATCTGTTATCAGCTCTCAAGGACGACATGGTCTTAATGCTTCCTTTAATGATGATTGAAAGCCGCAGGGGATAAGAGGGGCGATGAAGTGCATTAACACCTCCCGCTAAATGAACACTTAGCACATGTGCACACAGCTTCCCCGCCCCGTGAACCGTTATTGATGAGCAAGCATGCATGCCATGTGTGTGTGCGCGCGTGAGTGTGTGTGTGGAGGGGGATGAGACTTCGAATCTGCCTCCGTGCTCATGATGTCACCATGCTCCCCTCAAAACAGATGAAGCAGACAATCCATCTCTTCAGGACACCAAGCACCACTGGCTGAACCGACCCTATCTGCTGGTGCTCAGCGATGGCGACGTGGCCAACTCGGGGCTCTGCTGCGCCCAAATCAGGCCCGAGTTTCCATCCAAGACCTCTTCGGACGCAACGGTCGCCAACACTTTTGCGCCGCGCGAGCAGAAGCCGTCGGAACATCCTGCCAAAGCGGCCTCAACCTCCCAGCTGGAGGAAGGCAGCTGCACTGTGACTCCCATCTCCACATGGGGCGAGAATTGTTTTGAGGGGTCTCCCAGCCCCCTGGTTCTGAGTCCAGCGGAGGCTGCATGGCCAGAGGAGGAAGAGCAGCCCCAGACTCTCCCCTCCAAGGAGGACTCGGTGATAGAGGAGAAGGAGCTGGAGGAGAGTGAACTGGAGCAGCAGGGGCAGTCCTGCAGCTCGGAGGCAGCTGCAGCCCCTTCTACTCTCTCACATGAGGAGACGTGTGGCATGGGGTCCACGGACCTCCAAAGCCTGTTTAAAATGACCATATCTAACGGCGGGGATGAGACAAACAGCAACACGGCCCAGAAAGCAGGTGGGGAGGAAGCAGCCTCGGCTTTTGACCCTGACAACGAGCGTCTGCTAAGCCCCGTTGGCATTCTGTCCAAAGACCGAGGCACCGTTCTCGGGGAGGTTGCTCCGGTTTGGATCCCAGATGCCCAGGCTCAGGTCTGCATGAAGTGCGGGGTCAAGTTCACGTTCACTAAGAGGAGGCACCACTGCCGTGCTTGTGGGAAGGTGAGAGAGAATGTTGTGGTTCATAGGTGGTACAGTACTTGAAATAGCATTGAAGTCCAAAGAGATGTGTGATTGGTGATGAGTTAAATGTGTGTGTGTGTGTGTGTGTGTCCAGGTTTTTTGTGCACTCTGCTCCAGCCTCAAGTTCAGACTCACACATCTGGATGGCAAAGAGGGGCGAGTTTGTGTCTCCTGCCATTCAGCTCTCATCAAACGTGAGCAAGAATCAAGTCTTTAAAAGTTGACCGGTTTCCTCCTCAGATGATGAATGAGCGATTCTCGCGTGTCCTCTCACCAGGAACGCCCCCGAGAGGGAAACGGAGGGTGTGGTTTGCAGATGAAATCCTCACGAATCAGCAGTCGGAGTCGGCCCCGACCACTCCCATCAGAGGGACGGCGTTCTCACCGCTCATGACACAAACGCTCGGCAGACCGCTCAAAGGTGCCGGGGGGTCACCGCAGATCAGGAGGGCCGTGAGGTCACACCACGGGACCACAGTCAACGTAGGATCGCCCTGAACGCTTACATTACACAGGACATGATGCTTGCTGTCTAAATGAACCACAGACGTCAGTGTTGCCCTTCTGCACGCTGACTTATCATTTATACCATTTAGATTTGACAAAACAGGTTTCCTCCCTGCCCCTCCAGGAGGCCTGCGGTCCTTACGGCTGGGGCACCACAGCTTTAGTGAGCAGCTCTGCCAACCTCATCCCCCTGGATGGGCTGCCACCCATCCTCACCTCCACAGGAGTCAAAGGGGGTAAGACTCGTTCCGTTCCCGGCGAAGGTGACACTCTGAGGGTGACACTTTGCGGCTTCTCTTTGCGGGGTGTTGTGCAGTAAGTGAACCTCAGTTTCTGACGCCTCAGCAGTTGCGCGTGCAGCACGACTGCTTTGGTACCATGACCATCTCCCACCCGATGGTCATGGGTTTGAGTCCAGCGCAGGGCCGGGTAAACGCGGCAGTGCCGATGCCGCTCCCGCGCTGATCTCGAGATGCCCCTCAGCTGCTGTTGTAGTGTTTTTCTGCCTCGCACAGCGCGCACGGCGCAGTGATAGGAGGAGACGCTCAGAGAGACGGGACTTCCGTGCAAGGAGAGGTGAACATTTGTTTTCATTTGTTAAGGAGTTGACAGTTTAGTGACAACAAAAACGGGAGCAAATTGAATGACAGCAGCAAACGCAGAGTAATGCTGAGCGAACACTTTTGAGCTCGCCTGCACTGAACAAAAGACATTGATCAGCGATTCCTGCTGGGATCCCTCCAGCCACCTGAAGGCAGGAAGACAGATGTGTTTGTTACACATTTTAGGCTGTAATTCGAAGTGCAAAGACACATTGTCAGGATGCAAAACGACTCAATGTGGGTACCTGATGGAATGACGCAGGCCTCTGCGGAGAAACCACGCAAACACGCATGCCTCCGTGCAAATTGGTCTGCTCTAATTACCACACTGATTTGCATCGTGTCAGCTTCACCAAGCTGTTTTAGTGCACAGTGAATGAAAATAGTAAGTATATTCCCTCATTGTACTTATGAATAGAACCTGACGCTTCATGGTATATATATATTTTTTTCATTCCAATGTTGAGTCAGAGGCACAGTATTATGCAATAAGTTAAGCATCCACCCCTGTTTCACTGGCCACAAGGTGCTTTATGAGTCTTTATGCGCCACGGTTACGCCTCAACTACTCCCCTAATGCTGTTATTGCGAATAATAATGTGGACCTCATCTTGCGCGGTTTAACAGCAAAGAGAAATAACAGCAAAAGCGACCTCGCCTCTTATTTGGGGCCAGGCTCAGACACAAAAAAACACGGCACGTGTTTTAATCCTTGCAATGTCAGAGTAATTACCGCGTTGCTGGTGCCAGCTCAAAGCAAAAGCAGCTGCAGAGGATAATGGCCGTGTAACCATGTTTCTGTTTTCCTCTCAGATTACACGGTGGAGGAGCAGCCCTCTGAGATGCTGCTCATTCAGGAGCTGGAGAGCGGCAGGCCCAAGCCCCTGGTGTTTGTTCTCAATGCCAATCTGCTTGCCATGGTCAAGCTAGTTAACTGTATGTTTCTTTTCTTCTTCTTCTTCTTCTTTAAGACATTATCCACCCAAAGCTGCGCAGTGCATTTGCAATATACTGCATGCAAGCTCAAGAAATACTGTGCAGCCATGTTAAAGGTTTTGGGTGGCTGTTGATGGTTTGAGAAAACACCCCGTTTTTTCCCCCCTAAAGTAGCTTAACCTCTACAGCAACTGTTATCGAGTTAATACTCCCTTTGGGGGGAAAAGCCCCTAATAGCCTGGAGGTTGTGCCGCGATTGTGTGACAGACGTCAACAGGAGGTGCTGGTGCGTGACGTCCAAGGGGATGCACGCTATGGGTCAGGTGGAGGTGGTGGTGCTGCTGCAGTGCCTGCCTGAGGAGAAGAGCTTCCCCAAAGACATTTTCAGCCACTTTATCCAGCTGTACAGAGACACCCTCACAGGTCAGACGTGGCTCGCCTGCAGAGATTTTTTTTATTTTTATTTTTTTAAAGCCATCCTCACTGTATGCCTCAGCTCTTTTTTTTTTTTTTTTGCCCCTGCTTAAATACACTTCTATGCTTTTCCTGTGCACCTGTAGGGAAGGTTGTAAAACACCTGTCACTGTCCCTGTTCGGCGGCAGTTTCCTGGGCAGCGACGAGCACGCTGGCTTCCTGTACGTACGCGCCACTCTCCAGTCTCTCCAAGGTCTACCTCTGCCCAACCAGCCCTACCTTTTCGGCCTGCTGGTCCACAGAGCAGAGGTGGCCTGGGCCAAAGCCTTTCCCTTGCGTCTCATGCTGCGACTCGGGGCTGAGTACAGATGTAAGCCAGGCGCTGGCAGCAAACGTTGCGTCTCTGATACTGCATTCTTCCTCTTCACTCACCCAGTTTTTTTGTTGTTTTTTGTGCTTTTTTCCAGTTTATCCGTGTCCTCTATACAGCGTACGCTTTAGGAAGCCTTTGTTCGGGGAAATAGGCCACACCATAATGAGACTGTTAGTGGTGGGTGAGACATGTTCTATAGCACGAACTGATGTTGGGGGTTTTGGCAAAGGTACTGGTGTTACAACTCTTCTTTCCATCCTGTCTAGGACTTTAGGAATTATCGCTATAGCCTCCCAATGGTCCCAGGGCTCACCGTAGATCTAGAGGCTCAGAGGACGCGCATAAAGATACCAACCACTGGTTATAATGAGGTGAGATGAAGCCCTCAGATGTTTCTTAACACCCATGCTATGAATTTTTCATAAATATCTTCCCCTCCCTTTCCTTGTCCACTTTTTCTCATGGTAGCTGATGAAGGCTTTGAACAAGTCCAACGAGCATGTGCTGGCCATCGGGGCGTGCTTCAATGAGACTGCGGATTCCCACCTCATCTGTGTGCAGAGAGACGAGGGCCAGTACCAGACCCAGGCCATCAGCATCCACAACCAGCCGCGCAAAGGTGGGGCGTGACCGCACATGACCACGACATCACAGTGTGGATTTGAACCGCCTGTAGTCAAGTAGTCGTGGTGGTATTATCGTATAGATTTGGTTTGCAGCAACGACTGGTGACAGATATGATGATCAGCAGAGTCAGATCTGTCAGTTGTATGTTCGGTGCTTTCTTCCTATCCCATTATACGGTGGGTGTGTCATGGAATATTTTTTTTTTGTGTGCATTCACGCATTGTGCCACGTTGGATTCAAACGCAATAGAACATCAAGTATAGACACAACACAGATTTCAACTTCGCGGGAACTTTAAAGGAATGCAAGCAAATAATCAGAGACCGCGGAGTTATTTGGTGCAATTTCCTCCATCTGCCACTAGATGGCACCACGAGAACGCTGTAGCTCGCCTCTTGTAAAACGCGACACACAGAAACAGGGTTACAGTTTGTCTCTGAGTATCATTTGCTTTGTTTTGTTTGCAGTTACTGGATCCTGCTTTTTTATATTCAGCAGTGCGCTGAAAGCATCTGCAGGATATCTTGCCAAGTCCAGCATCGTAGAAGGTAGGAGGTCCGCTCAGAGGGCGGTCAGGTTGACGGTGACTTTATCCTGCTTGCTTGCAGGAATTTGATTGACCGTTTTATAGCAGTGCATGTTAACATCCCTGCTTCAGAATGGGTTTATTCAGAGTGTGTTGATCTTTGTATGTGTGTGTCTGTGTACATTTTAATAGGCTGTTTGTCTTAGTGTCCGTATATATGTTGATGCATGTTGGGTGTGTGTGTGTGTGTGTTTCTCCTGTATTGCTGTCCCTCCACCCAGATGGACTAATGGTGCAGATCACCATGGATACCATGGCGGAGCTCCGTCGGTCACTACGGGAGATGAAAGACTACACAGTCACCTGTGGCCGGCTCGACCAATCAGACAGTCAGGAGCTTGTTTGTGTACAGTGGCTGGAGGAGAGATGCACTGTGAATAAAGGGTGGGTGGATCCGCCTGTTAGAAGTTCATGTTACAGCCTCAGATTGCAGCTTTGAAGGTCAACACATGAGGACAAGACAGTAGTCACTTTCAATCATGTTTGAAAGTATCAGTAGATTAGATTAGAGAAGGCTACGTCTGAAGGAGGTGATTACAGTTCCCAGTATTGCGTCACAGACTTTTACTCTGACAGCCATCGCTTGTGTGTGTAATAACCCCCACAGAGTTGTAAGCCCCATCGATGGGAAATCCATGGAGTCCATCAGCAGTATAAAGATGTTCCAGAAATCAGAATACAAAGAAAACGGGAAAATTATCCGCTGGACAGAAGTAAGTTTGACCAAGTAACATTAGACATCGATTTGAAACAGTGTTTTCACTTTATATTTGTGCGACTGTTTTGTGCAGGTGTTCTTCCTGCAGAGAGGGGATCATCCCAAAGGAGTAGTGTCCGACTCCGCTGAGCAGAACCGGCTCACGGAACGCATCGCCCGGGCGTTCTGCTTGGCACTGTGTCCACACCTCAAACTGCTGAAGGAGGATGGGATGGCCAAACTGGGACTGCGTGTCACATTTGACCCTCAAGAGGTCAGAAACAACTCTGCCGTCCCCCACCTCCGAAATGTTGTACTAAAATTATAGTAAAGAATGAATAACTCTGTTTAAAGTAAGATCTGTACAAAGGTTTATTCTAAGTGATACAACTGGTTTTCAAGCCAGAACATTTAAATCCAACACTGTAACGATGTAACACAAGACTCAGACAATGCACAACATTTATAAGTCTGGTCTGATTGTATTTGCACTAATTAGTGGTTTGTTTTGTAATTTCAGGTAGGATTTGTGGCTGGCAGCAATGGGCAGCCCCTCCCTGCTCAGTACCTGAACGCCCTCGACAGCGTGCTGATCCCTGTCATCCACAGCAGGGGGTGCAAGAGAGGCGACAAGCCTATTGTGATGGAGCTCATCTTTTACATCCTGGAGAACATCACCTAAAGTGCATCCGCGCGACGACTAAGCCTCTTTCACCCTGGCCACAGCTCTGTCCTCGTCACCATCATCAGTGCTGCCATCATGGCAGTAATCGCGGCTCATCCAAGGTCTGCAATCCTTCGCATCCACTCACCAGTAGAGACAAAGAGCGCCAACCCTTAGCGGTTCCCTGATATCATGTCGCCCTGCAACCATCTCTGCACGCATGAAGCCTATGATGGACCATTAGATCAAAGTGCATTGTAGTTCATAGCTTGATATCATTCATGTCAGTGTTCCAGTACAGAGCCTCGTGTGGAGGATACCTTTAACGTGGGAGATGGATTCAGCCCCACAACCCTAAAGCAATGGGATAAAGAGAATGACTTGAAGTGCTGTATGTAGTGGATATGTAGCTATTTGATGCACTGAATGAATGCCTAAAGAATGTTTTCATACTGGATGTATTTTAATTGATTGCTCATGAACTGTATTGTTAGCCTGGAATTAAAACTGCAACAATGACAGAGTTGGTGCTGGTTCATTCAGGGTCCTCCGTTCCACCACGTATGGTAACGAGTACTTGAACTTTACGATACTTTCCAGTTGACTGCATTTCTGCTTTTTACTTCAACTTTGTTGAACCAGTTGCGCTTACTTTGCAGACTTGAGATTTCATGCACACAGCGGTTGGAAACGATGCACTGATTTCAATTAAACCGCACCCAGCCACGTTAATATGCCATTTACATAAAAATCCATCAGTAATACAAAAACTGCATATGCAGAGTAGTGACACAACTTATCAAAAGTAACTGCATTTTTACTTGAACTGGTTAAAACACAGCAAGAATCATTTCCTGCCCATAAGTTCCATACTAATAGCTTTTTTTTTTTGAAGATGCCCGTCGTGACAGACTTGCAGTTCCTACCCATTTGACGATAGCAGGTAACCATTTTGCATATCGGATTGGTTTTACTTCTTCCCCATTTGCAGACCAAAGTTATAATGGAAATAAAACCAAATTTCCGACCCTGAACCAGCTGACTGTTGAGCCGTGTGGGTGTAGAGCCGGTCTGCTCGATGCTCTCCTCCCTGCTGCTTACTGAGTCAAAGCAGAATGGGTCTCTTGTTTACCTCCTACTTCCGTCACATACTTCGCATAGCAAAGTCAAGATGCACAAGCAAGCAAATACTTTCCTGCGTTGTTGCAACACAGCACAATGTCAAGTCAAGACCTGATGGCTACGACTGAAACCCATTCATCCGTTCACAAATCTGATCAAAAATGGCTGGATTTTGTGTAGGAGAACACACGTGATGCACAAAACGTATAATTTAAAGTTGGATTTATTGGCAATTTTAAATACACAATTAAACAATTAAGAAAGTCAAAAGCAAACCAATACAATTAGTTTGTTTCTTTTTTTTATTGTAAAACTATTTACAAAAATTATTTTCAAGTTTGCTAGAAACTGTACAGTCATCTGTCCACAGGGGTCAGGGGGGGGTCGTAAGTTGTGAGGCAAGTGAGGTGAAAGGCCACCAATATGATACTGAACTAGTAGGTCGCTTGCAACATCAGTGAAGATAACATTTAAGTCAGAACATCTTCATCTTCATATATCGTGTTCCAGATGTGGTTTCCCCGAAATCAGAAAAAAAACAAAATGAACCATCCAACCAAAACCTCGGACCCCATCTGTGGAAATCATTGACCACGTCATTTCCCCATGTTTTGCATATAAAAACTAAAAACAGGACAAAGAAACAGCCAAAATTATCTTTGGAATCCGTGGTAGTTTTAACAGCTTCACGAGGTCATGCTTCTTGGGCGTTTCTTTGTGGAGGTCCTAGGCCTTCTTCATCTTCCCCATGTGAGCGCAGCCGTTCTCGTGGTGAGCAGAGCCGTTGCTGGTGCCGTTGGTGGCTCCGTGCTTGATGCCGTTCTCATGGTGTTTGCCGTTCGTGTAGACAGCTTTGCTGTTCTGCTTAATGTCCTGTTTTGGCAGCCGCTTGCCTTTCACATACGCCTGCACCCAGAAGTTGGAGAAGAGCACGAAGAAGAAGGTTCCGTACACCCAGACGAGGTGAATGACCATGGGGAACTGGTAGTCGCAGCTGTCCATGAAGTAATACTGAGTGGCGTGAAGAGATACCAGGACAAACTGGGTCTGTTGGGAGGACACGAGTAAGCGTCAGCCAAGCAAACTGGGAATCTCATTTCACGCTACCTTCATGTTGCCTGAGAGCGACAGAAATTTGCGAGTGCATGCCTACCAGCTGAATGGCAGTCATGTATTTCTTCCACCAGAGGAATTTCTGGAAGCGTGGTCCAGCAGCGGCGAGACCGTAGTAGAAATACATGATGATGTGGACGGTAGAATTCACCATGGCATGGAAAGATCCCATACCGCCTGGGGACATAATTACAAACATTGGACCAACTTAAGAGCACTGGAAGCAAAGAACCTCTGACTTTGTGAGGCATCAAGAATTTAACGGTATAGCTCATGTCTGTGTTGACCAACTTGGTCCAAGTGAGGGGTAACGGTCAGGGCAACTTGAGAGGCTAATGCGAACCAGATTGCTGTTCCACCGGGATGGAGAACCAGGTCATCATGTCAAAAAACTCGCCTCCTGTTTTCTAGCAAACCAGCTTCGAGCACTCCGAAACGCTAAGTGGCAGAATTGCACCCTTGATGACGGTTGCCACCTACTTCATGCCTCAAACTTCATGTATGACTTATTGCTTACTACACATATTATTGGTATCAACTTTTTGCTCACACTGACGTTTATAGCTGATACTTCGCACCGACCGAAGTTGACATCCCTGCACTGTTGACATTGTACACACAGTTTTCAAAACAAAAAGAACCACGCTTGTTATTTGATGACAAGGGTTTTACCTTGGAAACACCAAGGAGCCTCGCACCTTTCCCATTACTAGCTTGATAAATCAACAATCATGACAGGTCATTTGTTATTTTGATGAACTGACCTCATCAGGAATCTACGTGGTTATTTTCTTAGGAGAAATAAAAAAAAAATCTTAAATAACAGATGGACAATTTGAGCAAAACTGTCTGCATGCATGTACACCGTTGCGTCATCTGTAAAGACACGACGCATAGTGAAGTTACAGATACACATGAACCCTGGAATACATCCACGGATGTATCAAAATTCCCATAACATGCAGCTAAAATGCACCACATGCTCAAATTGACATTACATGTAGTAGAATCGTGATTCAACGATTCCAAACATGTCCAAAGTAACTAATGTACATCTAGACAGCTTCTACCAAATGATAAATGAACGATCATACCAGCTTGCTCTGCACTTTTAAAATATGGCGGTCACAGTCATGTGGTTTGCCATAATAATTTCACCCTATGTACCTGAAGTAAATGCTATATAGTACGATAGTGTCATGTTCCACTGCAGCACCAGTTTTCATGGGAGAGAGCCGTTTATATACTGTTAAAACATTGTTCACAATTATTCACGTGCCCCAAACTGATCCTTGCAGCACTGCCTTAGTCAGAAACGCGTAATAATCTTCTTATGGCTAAAAGAATTCAGTAGCTTGCAGGAAGGGTTTTTTTTAGGCTGATTGTGCAATTGCAGATGCACATGATTGGTATGTAGGCTGCAATCGACCCTCTATTAATGATTCTTACACTATCAGCGGTGTAGTTAATGTGTACCTACCGGGAGCGTAGCCAACGCCCCACCACCAAGTCCATGGCATGAAAGAGTGGTGGAAGATGTGCAGGAAGGTGATCTGGCCATCCTTTTTCCTCAACACAAAGAAGACCTGTCCAAAAAGGATTTTTTGCCCCCCGTTAAAGCTGGTCGATAACAACCAAAATTGATCACAGAACGAACAAATCAGGTACCAAACTTAAGTGGACTGGACTTACTGTGTCGATGAGCTCAATAATCTTGGAAAACCAGAACAGCCAGGCAACTCGAATCATCTGGCATGGAGATAAGCAGACTTGAGCTACGGGAAACCATTCATTCCGTAATGGTCAAGAATCATATCGGAGTTAAGCAGGGACTTACCCGTAGGGCTTGAGGACTGTCAGACATTTCAATGGCATCACATCGCCAGGTGTATGTTGTTGCCCATCCAGACATCAGAAACTAGAAGACAGCGTTTTATTTACAATCTGATATGTTCAAAATGGGATGATGTCAATTACAATTTTTTTTTCAAATATTTCAAAATGCACTTACTTCATAGACAATGAATATTGACAGTGCTACTAGCATGAAGTTATAGACTATCATGGCTTCCTTTAGCTGAAAGGGCTTGCGATTAGCCATTATACGAGGTCCCAAGTACAGTACAAAGAAAAGGTAGCACAGCAATATTGATGTCATGGGAATAGGAGTCTGCATCAGTGGATACTCCTTCAGCCGTGGATCTTTCGAGAGAGAGAGAAAAAAAAAAAAATTTAAGAGA
Organism: Dactylopterus volitans; assembly: GCA_901007715.1. Taxonomy (NCBI): domain Eukaryota; kingdom Metazoa; phylum Chordata; class Actinopteri; order Syngnathiformes; family Dactylopteridae; genus Dactylopterus; species Dactylopterus volitans. Next base: position 4,635 of record CAAKHG010012069.1, on the reverse strand, counting down.
ATAAAAATAAATGGAATCAATTATCTTTAAGTATTTAGATATCATAACCTACCAATTCCCACCAAGAGGTAGTCATAGATATCCATGGCGTGTGAGCCAATCTCCCGAATCTCTTGAAGCATGTTTGCGGCCTTGTTTTATTTTGACCAATTTACCTGCAATAAATACATTTAAGAGAGTTTTGAATTAGACTCACTGCATCACAGGCAACCTTTCCAGTCCCATGGCAATTTCAGAATACTTAGGAAATATCACGAAATTCAACAAAATACTGTGACTCGTCATTTAGGTGAAAGACAAACATGATGCACATCTCTGTTGCATCTTCTCGGTCCACATTGTGTCCATCTCAATACAAAAATAATCCTCTGTGGAACCATAAAACAGTTTAAATGTGCAGCAGTCTGCATGGCTTCATGGTTTATAAGAAAGGGTTAATCATTTCTAGACAGTAATATTTCAAGAGACATTGAAGAGCAAACAATCTCATTCGAGAGTGAAATAATTGCTGTGTGGTTATAGTGGTAACAAAAATAATACTCATCGCTTGCTGGTCATCACCTGCAACCAATAAATGTCTACATGGAGTTGAGATTAGTGACCGATTGAGCTGAACTGAAAAACAGTTACCGAGGCAGAGTAGCACGTCCCACCCCAAACAATCCCAGCAAAATCACAGGCTCCTCGGCTCCACTCGTGCGACATGGCCTGATGCCACGGGGGAGGAGTTACAGGCAATCATGAGGGCGAGTCTCAACCCACAGCAAGGCGGCACCGCAAGTATGGGAGTCAAGCCAAAAGTTAGTGCATGCCAAAAAAGACAAATGTCCAAATAGGGCATGTTCCTTATCATTGCTTCAAGTTCCTCACCAATTCCTCATCTGCAGAATTAATCTACCAACCCGTTATGGAGAGCGGTGTTTGGCCAGTACGAAAATGCCAGGCACCTGCAGCCCGCACGCAGTAATGTTGCTATGGCTGTTAGCTCTGTGTATTTTCTGTTTGACAAAGGCTCACCGTATCAAGTGTAAACTCTAAAGTGTATTCACAAAGTTGAGGACATGCAGGGCGCGGTCTCCTTGCAACACACCAGACCCAGAGGGGAGCCATTGTTTGATTAACAATCTACAAAAGCTCAAGTTTTCACTGTGCACGAACTAAAGAACAGCCCTCCTTAAGCCAACATAATTAAAAGCTAATAATTTCATGCCCTGGAATGCAGCACACAGCAACACGACTGCACCAGAGGGCAACAAGTATGAAAAATACCTAACATGTAAACAGCTGTGCTTCTTGCAAGCTTTGACGTGAACTTTCATTCGGTATCAAATCCTAATAGTCTTGAATTGCAGGATGTCATGACATTCTTGAGCTCGTGTCGACCCCTGCAATAGAGGTTTTGCAAAAGAGGAAATGCTTTTTTTTGCCAACATTCACCTTGTTATTCAAGGGTTAACAGAGAACCTACAGTGAAGACCGATCCTATCACAAACTGGATATTCCTCCTCTTAGTGTAGATAGCGAAGCAGCCCGTTCATCTCGGGGCTCTCAGTGGAGGCCAATGTCACTAGCAGTCTTTCTCTGATTGATCCTCTACGTAGCTGAACTTGCAAATGATTGACTTCAGCATTCCAGCCAAATGAGTGGCACAACTTCCTTCATGGTGCAACATTTTGCTGGAGTTCTGTTTACTTGCAGGCCTCGGCCCTGGGTGCAAGTTTGTGACAAAAATCAAAATCAGAGACATGACATTTCAGAAAACTCTTACACGGGAAGCTGCAGCTGTTTTTGAACCCATGGTGAGACATTCTGTCAGGCGCCTCACATTTCAACAAGAGCACCATCATGTCTGTGGTGAGAGCAAACATCAAGGTGCAGAGTCTGTCTTGTTCTGAGGAAAAATGCTGAACAGTTAAAAATGATCAGACCACCATCGTCATGTTAGCGGTGAGACCTCAGTTATTGCAACACAGTGGCCTTAAATTGTGTAGTGATCATTTGTGCCGCTGTACTGTATGTGATGTCCATTGCACGTGGATATGAATTTGTTTTCGTTTTCAGGGACGATTGTGATGGAGTTCCAAAGGCTGAAGTCTTTGCTGCCAATTTAATTGGTTCGTTAAATGGAGATCGACATGGAGAAAACGGATCAGGAGGCCACTTTAATGTCAGGTGTTGATCGGCCTGAGTAGTCCAAAGTCTTCGCAGAAATTAAGAAAACTTGTACTCAAATGTCAGGCTATTTTTAATGTTCAATCCACTGTATTAAAAATGCATGTGACTGAGAGTGTGCACCAGTGATAACTGTGAATGTGTGAGTCAGGGGGGTAGTCTTATGATCATGACAACCCTGAGAAGGAAAAAAAAAAAAAAAAAAAAACCGCTGAAAAACTGAATCTGGAAAA
>CAAKHG010012061.1:1932-20858 GCA_901007715.1 Dactylopterus volitans | reverse complement strand
GCTGAGCAGTTCTCTCCGTAACCCCCCCCCCCCCTCCTCCCTCAGGATCTGGGTGTATTTCCAGTGCTTTGCGCTCGACGTCGTGCCAGATCCTGCAAATAGCAAATGGGCAAAAGAGTGCATCCAGGAGAAGGTATTTATGCAAAGCTGGATAAAACACACACTTGTGTATTGTGGCTCGTGGTTCTTTGCTTGAGTGCGCCCCTCCACTCCTCCAACAGGGCAGAATGAGCCTCCAACTCCAGCTGAGTAACGAGAGCGTGACGGAGGAGGAGGACGATCCGATCCTCGTGGACGTCGAGGAGCTGCCCAAGCAGACCAGCGAGACCTCTGCGCCCACCGAGGTCTGCCCGCAGCTGCTCCCCCAGACCAGCCAGCGCCCCGAGACCCCGTCGCCGTACCCGCTGACCCCCTTCATCAAGAGCCTCTCCCAGGACTCGGACAGCTCCGACCACACACACACCTCCCTGGAAACCAACATCACAGTTGACTACATCTCCTCGCAGGATCCGGGAAATTTGGCTGAGGACGAAGAGGAGGAGGACGAGGAGGAGTTCGCGGACGCGGGTTTCTTCCCCAGTCACGGTGTCTTCATGGAGCCGCTGGCGTTCGGGGGGAAGCTGACGCTGGACGCGGTCAGAATCGGCTGCGGCGACTTCTTCCACGAGGGCAGTTAATCTGAGGCGGTTTGGGAACAACCGCGCCACCGTGCGCTCGGAGCAAAGTGTTCTCCGGAAAAAAAGAAAAAAAAAGATCGAAAATGTACTTTTAAGACACATGTTTACATCGCCAGGGTTTTCTCATTGGCAGATAAAGTGCGTCTTTTCCAATCACTGCGTGAGCTGAGAAGGCCTCATCCTGATGCCGACCACCCAACTGTGACCTTTTCCCACGAGATATTTTTGCAATAGCATGCGTCACTAACATTAACTCTATGAACATTAACATTTTAAGTTCTGTTCCAAGACCACGACTGTATAACTTGGCAAGCCAGCAAACACGATACTACCCTCCCGAAATAGCTTGAAAAAAAACACCTTTTCTGTGCTTTTTTTTTTTTTAATCTGTGGCCTCAAAGTGTCTTCAGGAATACCTCAAATGTCTCAGTTATTGGAGCACTGCATGTTTCCCGCCATGTGTACCAGCTGTGGCTTTTTAAACACCTACACTACCTCAACTTCTCCGTGGTGAGCAGAGCAGATAATCATGCTGCATGGGATTTTTTTTGCTGAGCAGCATTTTTTTTTTTTTTGATTTCGCTTTAAAACATCAAATCGCTTTGTAAGTAAATGTTAAAATTTTCTTTGCATCTTGAAAACGGTAAGCCGCAGTATGTTTACAACAGCAGTCCATCAGCATCCCTATTAAGGAATTACAAAAAATAAATGATGCATGCATTTAATTGCAACCATGAGTTTGTCGGTACAAATAAATGAGTGACTTTATTCTCCACGTCTGTCCTGGTCTCGTTATTTCGGTGGGAGTCGGAGCCAGACTGCTGATGGAGCAGTTTGGCAGCGTTGGCATTGGGCGAGGAGGTGGGATGCCAGGCCTGACTATACAACTCCCGACACGCTCTGGATCTTGGTTCAACAAAAACACAAGATGGGAAATGCGGTTTTTTTTCTCCAGTAAAAACTGGGGCGCTCACCTCACACAGCCAAAATTCAGGGTTCCGCGTGCTTTAACCGGAGCAATCAGACTTTGCGCATTTGTTAAAAGTCTTTTCAGCTGTGTGCTGGCAGAATAAGGGACAACTCCAAAAAATTTATCGACCATCTTTATTTACCGACAGAGGTCTCTTATAGCAGGGCTGGAATTCACACATTTGTAGAGCACGTCAGTTGTTCCACACAATGGACGACTGTATTTCTTTCAGAGCGATTATGCAGTGGTGCGTGCCGCTGTGGAGGCTGCGGGGCAAGTCAACAATGGAGTAAAACATCAGCACAGTACAGACTGCAGAGACAAACTGAAGCTGGTCTGATTTACATCTGTGTATGGATGCCAGAGTGGAGTGTGTAAACATTCAGAGAAGGTCTGAGGGTGTTCCAGGGGGCTACAGCCACATTTCGACTCTGTTAAGACACTTCCGCTCGGAAACACTCTTTTGAAATATAAACAAAAGGCCTGCGCATGGCTGATAATCAAAGATGAACCGGGCAGGGGCGAGGGGAGACGGCCAGTGAGTAGCACCCTAAATGTAAGTCAAGTGGAGTAACTGTCAGCTTCATATTAATCGAGTTGACAAAAGTCTCAGGATCGATGCTAATTTAGGAACACAAAACCCCCGTGCTCCTCTCAAAAGACCGAATGTTCCTCCTTTGGACCACTCCTGTAGAAAAGAACCTTAATACAGATTTTGGCGCCATTACATTAATGCAAACTAAATAAGAACAGCATCGCTCGATCGGAAAGATCAAGGGATGTCGGTGCTGCACCACGTGAAATACGGTCTCAGAATTTATGAAAATAGTTCAGATTTACAGGCCGAAGATCATAGAAGAATAGATCTCCTGTATAAAATATAAAACAATACCCCAGTGCTAAAAGGAAAAAAAAAAAAATCCATAAATCTCAATGAGTGAAGCTGTAACTGCATCACAAATGCCTGGTGTGCAGAGCTTATGAGCTTGGGTTGGAACTCTACAGTGCCGAGTTTAAAGCGAGCGAGCGATACCACACACCAAGCTTAAGAGACTGTCTTATGCTTACATTTCCAAATGCATATTTTCAAGCAGCAATTACAAAAATTTATTTTTTTTTTAAATCAATGGACAATGCATAACCTCTGAAAAAAATACTGTATGAAAACATCCCTGCTACTTTGTTTACAAGTACAAAACCTCTACCAATAAGTTGCTCCGGAGTAGCAAGAAGTCCTTTTCTTTTTTTGTATTTTTTTTTTTGTTAATCTGTTTTTTTTTTCCATCTTCGTTTTGTTTTATTGGGTAAAACTCAGTCCTCACATCGAGTGCCATAGTTAATGACAGTCTTCTCCATCATTTGACTTTGCTGAAGGCTCCAGGAACATGCAAGCCTCGTAGTTGAGGTGCTCAGGAGGCTCCTGTAGGCCTGAGGGGCAGCAGCTGGGCCTTAAGCCAGGGCTGGGAAGGCTTCTGGGTCGTCCACGTTGGGCACAGACACAGATGACTGGGAAGAGTAAAACATCACCTTAAAGTTACAAAATGTTTACTTTTGAAAAAGCAACCATGACAGGAGGGAGTGTCGGTGGTCGGAAATGGTTTAAAGAAACATAAAAGGTATTTAAATACTCAGAATCCAGAAAGAGTTTGGCACCAAAATACAGGCAGGATTATAGCTGAAAAACGTTTTAGCAATCCAGATATCCGAAATATAACTGAGAGAGAACACTTTCCATGCAAAGTTAGCTACCTTGTCAGTCCTTCCTCCACGAGCCGGCCTTGGGCCCTCGCCGCCAGCAGCAGCACCACCAGGACCGCCAGCACCAGCTCCGCCACGGCCACGACCTCCCCGGCCACCGCGTGGGCCACCGCGGCCACGGCCCGGGCGACCCAGGTCTCCAAAGTTGATCTCCAGCTGGGATGTAATGTCATTAGCTGGCTTCCTAAAGTGGTGCTCATCCTCCATCTGAAGCCAGAAAACAGGGGAAATTGAGCAGATTTACTAATACTTGTGCGCTTGTTCTTAATCAAATCTACACGTGAGTTCAGACATTGTTTGGCTGAGTGCACCAATAGTTAAAGATTTTACCTTTGACTCATCCACCTCTGGTTCTATCAGATCACCCTTCTTAGCCTGTGAGGGATAAAACGCAAAAACAACAATAAGAGAACACACTAAAATGACCGTGTCCTTCACGCCTCGGTCTGTCCACCGCTTCCACAGCAAGAGTTAACCATTACTAAAAAAGATGAATGCAAAATGACATGGTTCTGCATCCGTTCACATTGTCCCACATGTCAAATATACACTAATGTACAATTAAAACAAACTTTTGTCTAGTCTGTTGTCAACTTGTAGTGGGATGTGCAACCAAAGACTTTGGACCTTTCATTTCAATAATTTAGATGCGTGACACCCATGACCACTGTTACCATTCATAAGACACATGCCTTTTAATATCACGTTGATCTGGAAAGAAATGTATATGGCCTAATTTGGCACAAACAACGTAATTTATGATGGAGCTTAATCAAGATATCCCTCGACCTCAACTGACTGCTCTACTGCAAGTACAAAAAGACATTACATCCGCCATATGTTTTTAAGATCAAAAATAACTACATTGAGAACTTGTCTGGTGACAACAGAGGTACGGCGCCGACTCACTTCTGCCTTAGACTTGTGCAGCACAAATCCTTTGTTCCAATCAGCTCCCTCATTGGCCTTGCGGATGTTGAATTCCACCTTGGCACGTTCCTTGTCCTGCATGGCCTTCCATTCATCCAGAGTCATCTCCTTGGGGCCTTCATCCTTCACTTCCTCTGCCTCATTCTCCCTTCAACAAGCACAAACAAAAAGAGCGTTAGTGGCAAAGTCGGAGGAGCCCTTTGGATTTTCAGTCAAGTTTTCTTGTACTTAAACGCTACTGGCTTCACATTTACAACCGATTCCTCTTTGATTAATTACAGCTAAAACAAAATGATTTTGAAGACAATAGGAGAATTTACTTATTCTCAGAGTCAGCGTGTGGATGCTCCTCTCCTTCAGGGTTCTCTTCAGTGACGTTTGATTGGTCAAGTTCACTGTGAAGAGAAAACGACAACGGATTGAGATGTCAGCATTTCTCTTTCAACAAGACACAAGGCTTTATGAATGGAGAATCTTTGAGCAGCATTCTTTTCCATTGTGTTTCTCCATTCCTGGAAATCATTTGTGGGCCATGTTGCCATCCACACTGCCAGTTGCTATTGTGTTAACACCCGTTTGCAGCGTTCACCATGGGGCAGCCTAGGCTGATGGAGCTGTAGTCACCTGTAGTAGTTAAATCACTCCACAAATGTTACACATGATGTCTGCTTAAGATGACAAATGAATGCAAGTGCAAACACACAAAAAAAACACCGCAAGGAAAGTCATAGACCATCTTGCCTCCTTTATAATAGTTCTATCCTAAAAGACATGAAAAATCTGTTATGACAATTTAATGACAGCAAAGATATGCCAAACGTCAAACTATACTGTCCTTTATTATTGGGCAAAACTACAAATAAGGTAGTAAATTCCACTCCTGTGAAGGCTTAGTACGTGTCACAACGGTTTTTAAAGAGGTTTTCTCTCGACTTCAGTTAATAGCTGGTTTACTATTGAATTGTTTTGCATTTCACTATCAGGCTCTTCTGATATTTTGTCCGTAACAAAAATTGAAGCAACCAAACCCATCTCTTTTACGAAACAACTTGGCGAAGGCACCAACTAAATAATGACTTAAATTAACTCTTCTCTAAAACTGGTTTCACAACATATTGCACATTGTGACAATCATGAAGTTAAAACCGACTGTTGTCTCAGACTACACTCGTCTGAAAATGTCACTGGTGACTGCCTGCATTTTGCTTTCTTCCTAAGATAATTTGCCACAAAGTGAGATCAGGCTATCGATAAAATGTTTCTTAGACATTGCCTGACTGAGGAGACGCAAACAAGAATCACAAGGAGAGAGAGTCCTTAACATGCAATGTAAATTCCCAAATTTATCTGTGGATATTCTCATTCGTCCAGGTCATAGGTATCTCACAAATTTACTTAACTAGAGATGTTGCACTGTGTGACTTGTACTTTACCCAGCCACTTGCTTCCAAACTGCTTTCAATGATACTAAAAATATTGATCTGAAAAATGCTAATTACATTAATACAAGGTGACAGATGTCCATGTTAGTACGTGTTCAGGGGATTCTATAACTCTCCCATCATGTAAAGATTCTGTCTGTGATGCTGCACAGAAAAGAGACACTTACTTCAGTTCATCCTTAACGGTGCCCCAGTTGTGAGATCCACTTCCTCCACGCTTTTCCTCGCCTTTCAGACTACTGAAACAACATTTGCTTTAGCCATGATCTCAAGACATTCAATAAATGAACAAAAATTCATTATTAGATCTACCGTTAAATCACTGATAAAAGCGCTTAGCTGAAAAGTACTTACGATCGGTCACTGCCACTGTGTCTGTCAAATTCACGTTTTCCTCTGGAGTCGAAGCCATCGCTGCGACCCATGCCGCGTCCTCTGCCTCCACGACCTCCTCTGCCACCACCGCGGCCTCTCATCGGCCTATCACCAATAGGCCTAAGGAGATGGTTAAAAAGCATGAGATCACAATCAGAGCTCAGGTTGATTAAAGCAGTGGCATCTACAAGCTTTATTCAATAAACCACTTCAGCCGAGTTCTTTAGGAAAAAAAAAAAAAACCCAAACAAAACAAAGTGAACAACACCTGCAAAGAATGAAAAATTTTTCAACTGGCCACGGTCAGCCAATCAACTGTCGACATTCACTAAGGCGTGTGCGCCTGCACATGTAGTTAGTGAGGGACTACTGAAAAAGTCTCCAGTTTTTAATCGCTGGTGCTCTTTGCAAAACTATTTAATATATGAAGTACAATTAAAGATGGGTGCAATGCGAGTTACCAAATAACTTACCAAGGACATGCTTTCCAAGTCATTCAATTAGTTGCTTAAGCATTTAATAAGTCATAAATGCTTCCTGGATGATGATGTTTTTTGAAAACTGCTATTTGCAACCTCTACAGTAAAGTCAAAGCTGTAATAAGTGAAGAGCTGGAGGTAAGGGATTTTGCTCTTTGATTCCGAAGGTTATTGCATAATATGAACATTTTGTGGACCAAATGTTTATTTTGTTTGAATAAATGTGCCTTCATTTTACCCCGTGGCATCAGTAGTTTAACTAGAAATATAATTACACTCAAACATTAAAGCTTAAAGTCTAAACTTACCTTTAAATAAAGAAAAAAAATTATTATCTGTGCTATGCAACAAGCTGCAAAGAAAGGATAAGAGCTGTCAGTATTTGAAAGAGTTGGTTGGCATCAGTTAAGGGGCACCTCCAATAAAAGACATTCTTCTTTGCACATGCATTCATGCGCTGAACTGTGCTTACATGTCCATGAGTTACTGGGTTGAATTTGAGGAAGAACATTACATTGGCTAAATGGTCAAAAATAAACCAAAATATAATTTTTTTTCCTCAGCCAATCACCCATTCCTATGACACCGCACAATAGCTTAGACTTTGACCATGGCTATTAATGCATCCTTTATATGTGCCTAAAAATTCTTTTCTCAAATCAAGAACCCATAGCTGAGTTGACTAATGTTTGATACTGGTCTGAATCACACTTTAGTATTTCGCAATAGTCAGTAGCACTATTGTATTACTTTTTCACAAATACAACGGTCAAACCTCAAGCATCATCTCTATAACCAAAGCCTTTGAATGTTGCTGCTCCCACACAGCTCCGAGTAAATACTGCTTATGTCTCTTGTGGAGCTAGAGAATGTCCTGAAAAATAGATAAATGGGTACTGGTAAATTAAATTATCCCCTTATTGGAAGTTGAACTCACTTCTCCACTGAGAATTCACCTCCCTCGGGCTTCTCGCCAGCATCTCCAGCAGGCCTCTCAAAGCGGCGAGGTGGCCGTCTGTCCACAGGCCGTCTGTCTGCGGGGGGGCGACCCTCTCCCTGGCCACCTTGGGGTCTTGAGCCATCACTCTCCGGTTTGCGGCCCATTCTCCTCATGCCAGCACCTAGGGTTGACAACAATGGGAGGATTAGAGGACGATTAGCAGCAATGATGATTCACACAAGAAAGCAGAGGTATTAGTTGTTTTTATTAAGTGAAGCAATTTTTTTAAATATCCAACACTGAAAAACGGGTATGAATCAAAATATTCTATATCTGTCTTCTGTGTCATAAGAAGACATAACAAATAATGAAGCGTGGAGTCTGGTAATAATTCAACCCAAAGTGAATCCAAAAGGTTGAAGCATGCTTCTACCGAGAAAACTACCATTAAGATCACCCAGACGCGTCGTGGTTAGAGCTGGTGCCTGCATCATCATCAAGCCTCCACAGCACATGGTTGCCTGGCAGTGGCTCCGTGTGACTTAAGCCCCGCCCACTGTCTAAATCACTGGTGACCAAAATAGACACCCTCCACAACACTACAGCAGCTGGGTGCACCACAGTGGAGCACCTGTCTCATCTCCTCTCATGATAACAGATATGAGCCCACTTGCCAGTCTGCCATGCTGATAAAGGCCAACTGGCTGCGAGTGGCTACCCATCTCAGGGGCAAACCACTCTCAGTGCTGGCTGGCTTCAGGGCTGCATGACGTCAAGGTAAAAGAATGAAAAACACAAAAAATCCACAATGTGCACTTTTAGACATCTGACGATTTTTGTTTTTTTTAAGCCTACCCGCTGACCCTGGTAAAACAAGAATATACACGGGTAAAAACTGGTTGCACAAAAGAGAAAGTGCTCGGGAGGGCGGCTGAACGCGTGCGCCCGGACGCGTGCGCCCGGCGTGCATTGTGCGCCAATAGGAAGTGGCAGTAGGGAGGCAGCGCTTTAACACGCCCCGCACGACAACCACGAGGTTCAGCGGCACGAACAGCCGCGGTCCCGCTGGCCAACAAAAAAAAAAACAAAAAAAACAAAAACAAAAAAAAAACCCCACCTGCAAATCAAACGGCGCAGCATCTCCACGTTAGCGTGGCACATGATTCATGAACATGCTGGGTTTCACTCAAGCGCGGTGCTTTTAATTTTTCTCGAGTTTTCGATATTAAACTGCAGCTAGCGTGTGCGTATAGGCGAAGCCAATAACACCCCCCCGGCGGGTGAGGAACATTTAACACACGAGGGTCGCGGGGTTTTTTTTTTCTCTGCACCGACAGGCTGCCCACTCTTATCTGATCTACGAGGCCGCCGCGGGAAGGCGAGCCAAAACAGGTCCGCCTGCAAACTGTTCGTCGCCGCATCGATTGAGCAGCACACCGCCAAGTGTTGTATGCGTCTATGTGAATGACACAGGTCCAGCACCTGACAGCCCGCCGGGACACAAAAGCAACCATGCGGACCTCATGTCACGGGGGCTTACAGCCCTTGCTAGCTAGTGAGCGAGCAGCTTAGCCTGCTAGCTTGCATCCTCAACTTAAGAGTCTTGACTGGGGAGCTAAAACGGAGAAATAGATTTACCATCTTTCTTGAGGGTGACGGGTGCCTGGGTCTCCTCCTTCTTGTCAGCCAGTGGGGCCTTTCTGTCTTTTTGGGACTCCTTTTTCGGCTGCTTGGCAGCCTGAGCTGCAGTCTTGGCGGCACCGGGAGCAAGAGCCTCCTTCTTCTTCTTCTGTTCGGCCTGCTTTAGCAGTTCAAAGGGATCTGACTCGTCGTCAAATAATTGGTCGAACCGGTTGGTTATGGCACAGCCAAAACCTTCTTGCATTTGTCCGGGCATGATGGCGCCCCTTCAGCAGGATTTTCCTCCGATTCTGTGAGGCTTGGTGCGAACACTTCGCTAGATGAAGCCACAAGATGGCTGGGTAAAGGACCCTCTTCTCTTCCGGCGCGATAGACATACGGGGCCTCGGGGTTGGCGCGGGTGGGGCGTGTAGTTCTTGGAACACGCGGAGCAATGAGTGTTAGATGAAGGACCGACCGATGAAAAACTACACTACCCACAATGCCACTCTCACAAACATTGTGAGCCCGAGTATAACGATGCATGGTTTTATTCGCTCACACACTGCTCTTGTTTTTACTCATGAGAGGACTCCATCAGACTCCTACACCACTTTTTTCCCCCCAGTTTTCTAACTAGATACCAGCGGTCGTGTAACCCGGCTCATTTACCGACTTAATGTGATAAACAGTATAACGTAACCTCTATTAGACAGAAGGTGGGCCAGTAAGTAAAGCTTGTGTGATTCAGTTAAGGTTTTGAGACAGCAAAGAGAGATCATTTCTGGAGTTTCCTAGCACTGGAAATTATTCCTTTTATAAGCTATTAAACTTGTACTCTTTGACCTTTGAAATGAAATCGAATCTAATAATATCAATAAGACATATAAACAAGACTTCCGTCGCCTCGGTTCTGTGCTGGACCTGCATTTACTGCTGTAGTTTAGTAAACAGTCCTCAATTTGGTCTTCATACTGGCCAGACTAGGCTGAGCCTAGTCTGGGGCCTCCTAGTGGACGCTACTGGAACTTGAATGGTGTCCCTCACTAGTTGGTTGCTTTAGGAATGTGTGTGCTAGATGAGTAAATGCAGGCAAGTGGAACATGGGCACTTTGGAGTGTAAGGTAACAGGTTTTTAAGGTTAGAAAGCATTCCTCATTTTTCTAATTAGCCTATCCCCTCTTGCATGATCAGGGGGGAAATGGGTTAACAATGAAGGGTATGTGCACAACACGATAAATAATCCTTGTGTTTCATGTGTTATCATAGCTATTTTGGAAAAGAGCTGTGTCTTTATTCCCCTGTGTATATGCTTAAACATATGTCTATTGGTTAATTAGCAATGTAGCCAGGAAAGCTGCAGCTATGAATATCAGAGCTGCTTAAAGCTAAACACAAAATGCCCTGTCTGAGTATGATGTTTTTATTACGGTTTTAATAGATAAATTGTTTAATTGTATTCTTTCCAAAGGTTGTTATTGTTATATGTCTAGAAGAGGTGGACTGACCAACCCAAAGAACCGCAAGCATTAAGAGGAGTGATCAAATTAACTGGCTGAGAAAAATCAAAACATAAAAAGTTGCAGCTTAACTTGTATAAAATGTATCAAAAATCTACAGGTGATAAGATGCCTGCTGGTTTACTCACTGACATATATTAATGTTTGCTTTCAGGGAATAAATGCATGTAATGCCATGAACATTTCCCAGCCAGATAAATAGGCCACCTCATATTCTCAACGTATTATTGTGATCTGTGTCCACCGTTCCCTCTTCTCAGTGTTTGCCCACAATTTTAAAATTTCGTAATTTATGATTCGTGTGGCACCCATTGGTTAACATCTAGTAATATGTTCCATGGTAACGTGCAGGCAAAAGGCACTCAAATCAAGCTTGAGCATCTCATTGATCTGTGATGGTATTTTGGGAGCTGAGGGAACCGCTGCTCAACCTTCTAAGGGAAGTCGGACCCTGGCAGCTGACGGGCTAGTGGGGTACGCTGGTGATCGTCAGGAGGACACATGCAGACCTGAACTTAATTTGCTCCCTAATTGCAAAGATAGTTATTCCGGCCGTTTTCTCACATATTCCCACCAGATTTACACCTAACAAAGGTGACCAGTTACAAACAGGATGAATAAAGTGGACCTTCCTGCATGCAGGAGTACAACTATTCTTCTGTTATCAAAACTAATCTGGAATGGTCTTAATTTCAAATCCTCAAAGTTTCAGTTAGGCATACGGCTGATTTTTTTTAAGGCCAATTTTCAGGCAACACGTTGAAACTTGGACCTACAGGAAGGGACAGATTATCAATTTGAGCAACTTCTCAGGAGGTGAACCTTTGGCGGCGCTCTGCACATTTAGATTGCCCCTTTCATATTCATCACATTACATCGACTTAAGTGAGTTTTTCAATCCAAAAGCATTGTCGTGGTGGAATTCATCTTTAAAAACGCTGGCATTTCACAGTGAGAGTAAGGTGTCGCTGACAGCCCAACCCCGGCTGATGCCAGACGCGTCGGCGGTTCGTCCTGGAAGCACGCTGGGAATTCAACCTCCCCTCATTCCTGCGCATCCCAAGATGACAGATCCAGTCACCAAAGCCATGATAGAGTCGTACGCGCTCATGGTTATGGTCATGGGCACGTTTTTCGTCTATTTCTGCGGCATGGTGTGGGCTTTCTGCAACCCGAAACTGAGCGCAGCGGAGGAGCGGTTGGCGGCAGAGGCGCGAGCGGAGCCCGCGGACGTCGGCGCGCGCCTGGCGGCGCCGCTGCACTTCGCCGAGGGGCTCGCGCGGACCACTTACGTCAACTTTCGGGAGGACGCTGACAGCCCGCTGCACGAGGGACATGGAATTGGCGACCTGAATTTCAAGCCTATGTAACATCTTCAAACAGTGAGTGAAAACGTGGACAGGATAAAAAACAACAACAACAAAAACAAACAAAAAACAGCCAGCTGGTCTCGCACCTTACAGTTTATTTAACACCTGAAACTGAAAAGACATGAAAAAAGGAAAATGCTTCTGGAGCCACTGCAGCCTTAGTCAGCCTTGCATATTGCTGTGTCAGGGAGTGGGGTGTCCTTATTGTGAGGTCTGACAGGCAGTGTGGGCGTTGCTCCGTGCTGACCTTCAAACCAAGAATAAAATGCTCTCAGAACAGTGATTGTGTGATCATCTGTCAGCCACCACGATGAACCTGCTCCCTCAGGTCTGCTGCTCTGGATTACTCTCGTTTTCCCTTCAGCCTCCTTCTGACATCGCTCTCCAGTTGCAGCAGTTTCTCATACAGAGCATCAGATGTTTCCAAATCAATATCCATCTGGAAAGAGGAGGACCAGGCACAAAACCCACGTTAGCTGTTTTGAAAGGCTATTTAAACTCAGTTTTGGATAGTATTCCTGGCCTTACCTTTCGTGGCTGCGTGTAATTGTTCCCGAGCCCAGACGTTAAGCTGTGGTACTTGGCTTGTGGGTCCAGCGATTCAGGCTTCTGCTTAAACAGCCAGAACTACAAGGGACGTCAGCATCCATGAATGAATTTGTAGTTAAGCGTCTATTTAAAATTGAAATGTTGCTTTACCTACAAGGGCTTCGGCTCCATTAAAAGGTGTGAGGGTGAAAGTATTGGTGAATATTCTTATCTGTACACATGAAAGAAAGATGCACTTGGGTATAACAAAAAAAAATTTTTCATTCTCCACTATGGAATTAAGACAACCGAAAAAAAAGCAGGTGTATATTTTCACTTACAAGCCAAAAGACAGGCATAAGCAGTGTCCAAAGGAATGCTGGGAAGGAGGGCAGGATGCCATAGGTCAGATTGGTCATCACAAAACCAGGGCAAATGACAGAGGAGTGCAGGCCCTAAAAAGCACAATGACAGCACATTGCCAGTCATTCAGGTCTTACTTTGCGGGCTGGCTCAGCATGGGAGGGGCGACAGCTGACCTGCTTGTTGTAGTGTGTGTTGAGGGCCAGGCTGAGCAGGTCGCAGGCATATTTGGAGGAGCTGTAGGGCTGAGTGCCTCCTTGGTGCTGTATGTCTTCAAGATTAAAAGCTGAGCGTTGAGCGTTACTGGAGGACGTCCATATGAGCTGGGAGGTCCGGCCTGCTTGGCACAGGACTGGCTCCAGCTCCCTGACCTGGGCCATAACAAAGACTAATTCAAAAAAAAAAAAGGAACCATATGGCAGCTGCTTTCGATGCACCTAATTGAAAGGCACTTGGGACATTTTTAAGACAAATTTGCATGTATGATCCGAGTTAAAGTTTCTGTTCAAGTTTTCACTTTCAGCATATATTACACGAACAGTTTTGCAGCGATGATAATGCAGTGCCTACTTGAGCAGGTAATAAAACTTTTTTGTCAGATACGTTGAAAATAATCAGAAAGGGTTTTTTTTATTTAAAGCTGAATGAAATAAACAAAATAATAATGATAGTTTGGATATTTGTATCTAACGAGGCCGTGCAAGCTTACACGACCTCTGCTCACACAACTTAAGCGGAATACTGTGTCCTTATGGCTAGGAGAGCACATGCTGTTTAATTTTAAATGAGCAGTGTTGCCAAGTGACAGACAGATCCAGTATCACCTATATCTGTTCGATCGAGAGTAAACAGCCACCCAGAGTTGCTGGGCCTGCAGGAAACTGTAGGGGCTTTGTTAGGTGCAGATGGGACCAAATGCCAGCTAAGTAAACAGCTAATATTTCAGCGACTCACAAGTAGAAAGTGACCAAAGAGGTTGGTCGCAAACACTTCCTGCAAGCCATCATGTGTGACTCCATCTTCCTGTGTCAGAATTCCCTTGCCAGTGGCAAATATGGTGATGATATTGCTGCAAGAAAGGCAAAAAAAAAAAATTGAGCTCTGAGATGGGCATATGAAAATGCTGGTTCTACTCAGCGATTTCTCATTTCAGGTGTTTGCAACACACACATCACGTCATTTTGCTGCATGTGAATAATTAAAACCAAGGATTCACCTAGAGAGGAGGCCTTTGAAAAAGGCCTTTACATCAAACTGTGGGTTTGGCATGATACCAGCATTCAGGTAGACGTAATCCAGCCGGTTATACCTGCCGAGGACAGCCAACGTTCATGAGCGTTTGAGTCTGACAGTGAGCTTGACGACATGCTGTTGCGAGTCTGTCCCTCCATACCTGAGTTTGACTTCCTGTGCAGCACGAATGACGGAGAGGATGCTGCTAGTGTCCATCTGCAGCAGGGCCACCTGGGCTGCGGGGTGGGAGGTGAGGAGAGCAGCGCGAGCGGCGTGTGCCCTGCGCATGTTCCTGCAGGCCAGACACAGCTGGAGACCCTCTGTGTCCTGTGAGAGGAGACGTTCACAAAGGGCCAAGCCAATGCCACTGTGGGAGGACACCTGACTGTTAATACTGCTCAAATGGTATTGACAAACTTACCAATATCTATCTAGGTCACTTTGGCAGAGAAGGTGGACAGACTTTGAAGATTTTATTTTGCCATCATAAAATCAAGGAATCGCTGTCTGCATATCTCCTCCATATCTCAAGAACTGATCATGTGACATACGTCAAATTTGTGTCACTAAGGACTCGAGCGAGTGCAGCGTCAAAAGCAATGCGATTTGGACGCAAAACTCCTTCAGTGTAAATAAATTTCAAATCAGCTATGAAAGAAATCTGGATCAGTCTAAATAGCGGCTGAAGAGCTGAACTGCCCCGATGATGTCATATAGTCTGGACATAAAAACAATGTATGATATCATAGCTCCTTCACCGTCGATGGCAACCATGCTCTGACAGACTAGCATACAATATGTAGTTGGGGGTGGGGGGAAATGACCTCCATTGGGTAACCCCAGGTTCAGATGAGTAAAATACTCTTGTCAAACTTAAATAAGTTTAACATGACGTAAACCGCGTGACTAGTGCGCAGCCAATCAGCTGGGCTGCTCCGATATTTACAGGAAGCAGGCTGGTGCAAAGTTTTGCTGCCGTTCAGTTCATTTAATGTCCAATATGAAGGTTAACAGTCATTTTGTTGCAGACTGCAGATGTCCACAGGCTGTCGGAAGTTGCAGTTTGAAAGCTGTTGAGTGCTGTCAGTCCGAAATCTGTTCACACTGCTAGAAATGGTGAGTTGAGCTAAACTTATTGTTGGCCTCTTGCTGAACCAAACAAGTATATTTGAACATACCTTCTGATTGAATTGTTATTAATATATCAGCACATGCCTTGTCAAACACCCAACATAGCGCATGTGGGAACACAATGAGTGTTTGGTGATAATGTTTGAAGCAGTGGAAACAGCAGTAGATACTTTCCACCCCATTCATTTCTTGCACGCACGCACACACGCACACACGCATACACACACAAACACGAACACACACACACACAACCCATCATGCTAAAATTGACGGACTGACTTGTGCTGAAGAACTTAAATTGGGTGTTGTGAACGGGCTCCACACTTATTCGGTGTGTTTTTCTTTAGTGGGCTGTTTTGTTTTTTTTTTGTTTGTTTTTTTTTGTTTAGTTGCGAATTCATTTTGACTAATTGAATGCGTGAAAGAAAATAACATTGGACTACTGACATAACTGATAACAGCCATAAGCTAACGCAACCCTTGTGAATCCCTTTCTATACTGAGCATATAAGTTCTTTTGAAGAAATCTATTTTTTTTTACATTTATTTACATCACCATTGTATTGTAATATTTGCATATCTTGTTTTTTCTAAATACATGGTACCTATATACTGCAACTCACCATCTCTGTCTTGATTTATTGTCTATCTGTTACAGTTCTCCATGGCTGAATCTGGTCTTCTGATTTCATTAGCCTGCTTCTCGCTGTTTACTGCCTTTTAACCACTTGGTCAAATGCTGAGGCTCAGAGGGATAAATTTGGAGAGAAACTTGCAGCCTCAGAAGAACAAATGTTGAGGGATCTATTGACGAATATAAGGAAATTTGTCTGCGTGTCTCTTGCATATCTTGAACCGCTCAACTGTCAAATTTGGCAAGTGTGTCACTAGGGACCCAAGCGAGTGCAGCGTCAAATTTGGTGTGTTTTGGACATAGGACACATTCACATTCCTTCTAACTTTGGAACAAACTGGTGAAAGGCCGCTCTGTGGTGGTGGGGGATGGGCAAACATGTTGACCGCCGGAAGACTATGGTGTAATGCAGCTGGCGGCCCCACCTGCCCCTTCCGTAGCCTAGTAGTCACTCTGAGCCCACAGACAATAGTCACTCGAAAGACAGAAATTGCACCGGGAAGGACAACAACCTCTATGACACATTCGGCATTTGTGTCGAATGTGTTTTGAATTAACTGGTGATAAGTTCCGAATAAGTTTTGAATTAACTGGTGATTTCTCACACGATGGCAGTGAGGGATGGGATGGAAACGGTGTAGCCACGTTGCCAGTGCCCGGTACAGTTTACACAGGACGCAAGCTGCAGATAAAACGCCTCACCACCACCTACACCGTTTTAGACAGCGTTTTGAGGCTCTCTGTAAACTCTGTAAATCAGACTTGGTTTATTAAGGCAGGTGGAATTTTCACGGCGGCTGTGTCCCGTCACTTTGGACTCATCTGCAGTCACAGCAGCGTTGCTCTGCCCGCCCTGTATTGCCCCGGCTGATTTCATTGTTCTCCCTTCTGCCTCTTTCCTGTCAATGCAGTTCTAGAACGCCTTTTTATTTTAATGACAAATGGTGGTCCTCTCTTACCAGAAATGCAATAAGCCCTTTTCAGGCAACTGTTTTTTTAAACAGAGACAGCACTCGTGATTATTAAATTGACAAAAATAATCCTGTTCATTGCACACATTCATTGTGTATTACAACTATTGTATGGTGTCATTTTATAAAGATTGGATATATCAGCAACAGCTTTTGGAGTTGATATTAATTTCATCACTGAGCTTGTTGAAATTGTCTTTTGTCAAACAAACCCAAAGTGGCCAGACTAAACAATGAAAACAATAAATGCAGTTATTACCTATTCGCTCCTGTCACCAAAACCACCTTACTCATCCTTTCACGTCCAAAGTGGCAACAGATTATACACAGAAAATGCAATTTTTGATGCACTTTCAAAGCACCGAGGTCTGTGTACTTGCACGTTCCAAGTAGGGTAAATGGAGCATATCCTTTGCTGTGGAGTCATATTCTTCACCCCACCTCTGCGTTGTGATTGGATAATACAGATGCGCTCAGCCAATAAGGTCATGCTAACAGTCAGTTCAGCTTGAGACACTGCCCACAGCGTAAAACATTCAGCAGTTATGAAAAAGGCAAGACTTCTGAAATATAGAATTCCCTGTTTGAATTTATTTGTATTTTGTCTATCAATGTACAGCTTTTGTTTACAAATATATAA
The DNA here is from genome assembly GCA_901007715.1 of Dactylopterus volitans. Taxonomy (NCBI): domain Eukaryota; kingdom Metazoa; phylum Chordata; class Actinopteri; order Syngnathiformes; family Dactylopteridae; genus Dactylopterus; species Dactylopterus volitans. The sequence continues at coordinate 3,277 of CAAKHG010012061.1, read as the reverse complement.
AAACATTTCACTGTAAAACAAACATTTTGAGTACAAAGATGTAAGAAAATCTGAGTAAAATTGTATTTTGCTCAGACAATTATATAATTTTTTTTTTTTTTACAGCTATACATCTGTTTCCAAATTCATTTCAAACACTGAGGATCATAAATGCCATGCTCTCTCATCCAGTGAAAATCACCACTTTCTTAATTAATTTCCATCAGGAATTTATTTTAAACCAATTAACAGCCTTTTAATGTAACTTGCATTAATTGCATAGATCAGAAATTAAGGACAGAAAAGGATTACTTCAACAAGCTGAAAATAGCATGCGTTAAAGCAGGTATGAGTGTTAAGAGCTCCTGCTGTAAGTGGCACAAAGGCCTCTGATAACAGAAAGTGTAGGTACAACTGAACTGGCTGACAGTTGTACTCGGGGTAAAGTTCAAGCTATTGGAGCTATTGTAGAGAGAATCGGGCATATCTGAATAAAAGAAAGAATTGCTCTACTGTGGAGGTGATCTGTAGCAGGCATGAAAAAATAAGTTTGTTCCAAAAACCACATAATTTTATTACCATTTCATTCACTTTCCTGATTTAGAATATTTACTTTCCCTTTCAACAGAGTCAAACTGTTGCTACACATGCATTACCTTCCAACACCCACAACACATCCACAAACATGTTTCGATGTAAACTGTAAACACATCCTGCTTGACCCTACAAAGCACCTGGCCATAACGGCCTGGATTCCTGCATATTGCATGATGAGTCCAACATGCTGATGATATTTTTTCAAATTCTAGACAGTTTGTAGTGGGGGAATTCTTTGTTTGTTGTTTGCAATTAGCATGTGATCAGGAGAGTTACTGCATTCAATCATTTACCCTAAAAACATACACGTAAAGAGCATATCAATACACAAATATATAAACAAAACAGAACAAAAAAGTATGAACATATAAATATTAATACAAAATATTGATATTTGAGACTCAGCCTTATCTATTGAAAATACACAGTCATACACACGCCATATTCAAATCACCATTGGAAAAACTGCAGGAAGATGCGAAACATGTTGCACTGAATTACTTGATATGTCCTTGTTGGTCAAATTGTTTGGATTTTGGCTGAGAAACTGAGATGAAATACTTGGAATAAATCTTAACAGGAATGGTTTGCTGCACTCTTCCTTCTACATTCACACAGTCTTCCAAAACAAAACACAAGAAAGTCCTTCAACAATGCTGCATATATTTGCTATCAACACCTCAAACAATGCAAAATGGGGAAATAGCTTTTTGTGTGTGTGTGTGCGTGTGTGTGCAGGACTGCGGTATCGCTGTAAACTGGAGTTCAA